>VZRZ01003369.1:461036-515857 GCA_013398175.1 Climacteris rufus | reverse complement strand
AAAAAAAAAAAAGCAACTATTAAGAATCTCTGATTTACAAATGGAAAATTAAATCTAGATCTACATGAGACATAAGTATTTTTCAGTGTACTTGAGATCTCTTTATGGCATATGAACTGAAGCATCCTTAATGCAAAAACCAGAAGCGGTGAAGGGCAGAGTGGAAGTGATAAACACTCCTGAACTGGGGAGCTCAGAGTTCAGGCAAAGTCTTGGAGTGTCATGAGTATCATCAATAACTCCCAGAATTAACAGAGCAACAGGTCATGATTTAAAACACTCTCACACTAAGCCAACTCTACATCTTCCTAGTTTCTGGCTGAAAAGTTTAATTACTGTTATTTTTATACAAAGTTCCATGAAATTACTCATTCCTGACCAAATAGAGAGCAATAAGAAGGCAAAGAGGTGAATGGCAGCACTCATGCCTCGCCAGCCTCTCAAGGTCCTTGGGGAAAGTGTCCCTCATGCGCATCTTTCCAGAGCATCATATTTAGACAAACAGTAAAAGACTAGTCCTCCCACAGCTGTCTACGGCTCACAGATACCATGCGCCCTATTCTGACATTTTTATTTATTTGAAATGTAAGCTTATCTTACTCCAGTGGTAAAAACCATCTTCTCCTAACTCTCACAGCTTAATCCTCTTTGTGATCTGAGAGATATCTATGAGAGGAAGGGAAATAAATCCAATACACTCAGTTAATTGTTCAGTGACAGATAATCTTTTCTCCTACATTATCTTCCTCTTCTATAAAAAGAGTAACAAAAAGTAAATAAAAAGTTCTCAACTAAAACTGTGGAAAAAATCTGCTGAGATGATAACAGCATAATTAAAAGTCAAGCCCAGCCTGATGTAAAATTTCATTTATTATATACACAAGCAGCAGCTCACTTGCCATCCAAAGCTTAGTGTGCACAGAGCCATAACAATCTAGAAGTACCTAGATTCTCCCTGTCTCTTTTCTCTTACTGTATTTCATCCCTTCATGTCTGTCACCAGCAGGCTTTTAATTCATCAGTAGTTTTAGAAGGATGATCTCCATCCATTAGTGTTGCAGCCAACTGCAGTTAAACTGACTGAAAAATAGCAAAGGAATGTAACCCTAGCAGGAAGTGGTATGTTTATAAAGAGGACAGATTCACACCCTGCAGGCAGTGGTATAGTTGGGTTAGTGGTGGTTACAGTTCCATTAGTCACAAGACTGTTTAAACGGCCCAACTACACTTTGGAATGACAGATGTGCTTACAACCAGCTATTGCATAAATGACTTCTGTTGGTGATGTGGTTCTGAACAGCCCCTCATCACTCATCAACCTTTTGACAGTGCACTCAGCACAGAGGCAGGAATGGTATTTCTTTGCCGTGTATTAAAGACAGATTCCTCATCATTTGTGGGTATCTGCAGCATTATCTTTCTCCTCTATCCTTCAGAAACAGAACTCCTGATGTCAGAAAGCAAACCAGACATGAGATCATATTTTTGTCTGTTCCCCAGAATCAAACCCAGAGGAATGAAATAAAGTGCAAAGTATGTTTCACCTGTTCTCTCAAACCTGTTTTTTTCTATCCTTTTCAAACAAGCGGGGAGATTTAAATCAATCACCATGCCACTTAAGCAGACAGGAGGAGCAACAGCTAACAAGCTCTGCCAGTTACATTGAATGTATACAATAAGATATCGCCATCTCATCATTACTTTCCATCACACTAAGAACAGAGTATCTGTCCTGGGACCTTCATAGCCCTATTTATCAGTGATCTGAAGGCATGCCTGCATGGTGAGGTGGGATCTAACAGGACTGAGGACATAGCACAGTGTAATCATTTGGGGTTTATGGCAACAGGATCAAGGCAACAGAAATCCAAGAAAGAGCACTGGCAGCTTCCAGAGCAGCCATGAGCACTGAAGAGCCATTCATGAACAATGGAGCACTGCAAAGACAGGTGGGTTGATTCTGGTTCTCCAGCATTTCCCAGTTCAAAGTATTTGCCCAGGGATTCTGGATGGTTGGGCATGCAATTGCAATCAAGTCCTGACAAATTACATATGCCAAGTGAAGCTGGTGGGTTCAAAGTAAGACAAGTGGTTTCTCAAATAATTTATGGAATTCCTTGCTCTAAGACGTCACAGGTATTAAAAATTTTAACACACTCCAGATATTGAGAAGGTTAGCTCATGGAATATTAATTCTCTGNAAAAAATAATTTTCTTGAAAAAAAAAAAAAAAAAAAAAAAAAAAAAAAAAAAAAAAAAAAACCAAAAAAAATTATTCACATCCTGATAGACCTTACACTGTAGGTTGAGGAAGCACCCTAAACTTCAACCCTAAGAATGAATGCTAGTACAATACCAGAAGGAAGTGCCAGATATGATAATCATTTTCATATAGTCTTGGTGCCAGTCTGTTTGGAGACATCATGTGGAAGATGCACATACCCTCGGTTTCAAGCCTCCCTTGGACCTGCAAAGCAGCTGCACACTTGCTTATATCTCTTTCCAAGTCCTGTTCTCTTCTCTTGTCCCTCTCCTGCTCTGCTTGCCAGAGGTACCAGAGATGTAAATGGCTAATTAATGTTTCCCCCAATTAGTATTTTGACATCCGGTAGTTTTAGAAGCAAATCTGAAGACAGCAGGCATAGAAATTGGGAAGAATAAACAGGAAAAACAGTGTCATTTTCTCCCTGTTCTTTGCGACTGGCTGAAGTACTCTTGGGGAAGACCACACAAGAATCAAGAAACACTTTCCCCATCTTTAAAATCCAAGAACTAGAATCAGGCTAATTTTATGAAATACTAAGATACGCAGTGTGTAATTACTGATGCTAAATAGACTGAGAATTATTTTTCACAAATATTTTCATGTTATTAATCACATTAGGACTGTCTGAGGTCAGAAGTGCCCTGCACTCACTGGCTCTAGAACTGCTACATTTCTAAGACCCCAGATATCTGCTACATCCTCCAGTGACATCCCCACAGTCCATTCTCTTTAATCAGGGAAAAAAATATATGCCATTGTGGAATGCTCCACAGAAACCAGAAACAGAAAAGAGCATAAGGTCATCAGCACAATTTTGTGGCTGCATTCATACATCTCAGCAAGAAGTGTGCTTTCCATTCTGATGTGGCTGCCCCAGTTTCAGTCAGAAAATAGTATCTCAACACAATCCTGCACTTCATCACATCAGCAGGTCTTCAGCACTGTCAGCACTGGGGAAGGAGGTGTCTTCACATACTGAAATGCCATATCTTCTGCAATGACTGATGACAGAGATGAGTATTTCTCAGGGTGAAATGACTGAGGGTAATAAAAGGAAATGAAAACAATGTTTTCCTTATATTAATATTATTTTTTAAAATTACTGACAAATTAAACTGTCTAGCACAAACTCCCTTTAGAAAAACATTGTCAAAGCCACAGTCCTTAAAGACCCTTTGTGTCTGTGTACATTATAAAGACAAAAGAATAGAAAGGCATGACAACAAGGTATATGAAATGAAAAGATTGATTAATTCCCCATAGCAGGATGAAAAGCCACTTCTTCAACCTCACAAACTACTAATACTTCCGAGCATTCCTCTCACTGCTCAAAATAAATCCTAGAAATTCTGTGTTTCTTTGGGTTTCTTTCTGTTTGTTTGAGTTTGTTTTGTTTCTTCAGGCCAGTGGGTAAAGCAATAGCCCAAGTTCAGAATATCCTTCATGTCAAATCCCTCCTGTGTCATTCCATTAAAACCTGCTCAGTTCCTTGAACAAAAAGGTTATTTATTCTCCTTCTTATCCAGATTTCTTCCTTGGAAAAGAAAGCCCCTTTCCTAACCAAGTTTATCAAAACAAGTTTATTCCAACAAAGTGTTTTACTTTCAAATACCCAAAGTTTTGTTCTATCATGACAGTAGTCTATCCACCTTCACCAGTGACCCGCATACAAAACCCCTAAACTTCCCATCAAAGTTTCACAGACCAAACCATGAGAAACCTTCCCTTTCATCCATGACAGCTCATGAAAGCAGTACTAGGGACACGGTAACTAAAGACCTCTTAGATTAATTTTTCAGAGAAATAAAAACAGGCACCATCTGCTCACATTGAATCCAAATAACTGCCTTAAGAAATTATTCACAGCCCAGCTCCTTCCTTTGGTTCACATAGTGCATATGCTTTTAAATCATGAAAGTATCAAAACATTCCCCATAAATCGGTCTAGCAGTCAAGTTCACACAAGTGGAAATCAATTATCTAGTACTAATCCCATCAGTTCTAATCAACAGATGTTGAATACTCACTCATAAGTATTCCTCCAGTCTCAGCAGCACTGGCTTTTCATAAAGATCATTTGGGCAGACCAGCCATGAGATCCTTTTTTATAAAAATGGATTTTAGGCTGTTGAATTCTCCCAAAAGTAAACCAATAGGTTGATTTCAATATGAGTAAGATGGGAAAGGGGAAATCAAAAGACAACATATCCATGAAGTACCTTATCTAGCTGAAACAAGACAATCAGGTTTCAGACTTTTTGTCCTTGAGTATGAAAGAACAGGAGTGAGAGAGGGTTTAGCTACAAACCTTACAGCACTTTTAAAGAAATCCAATTAAATTCAATAAAAGAATTGTATCAGGCTTTTCCTATTTAACTAAGGTGGTAATTATTAACTCAATTTATCTCCATACCTCCAAAGAGAGCTCTCTGTGATGCTTCCCAGGTTGTAGTCATACAGTTTTGTCAGAATTAGAATCACCTAAAGGCAGAAGAAGAAATCATGGTTAGTCTCAAACAATTACAATCTCACAGAACTGAAATGACCCTGGGGAGGGCTTAGAATTCCTTTAATGGGTGCTTAACATAATTGAATGAATTGTTAAAAACATATGCCTACACTGACATGGAAAGATTTTGCAGAGAGAGATGTTGAGCCAATCGGACCTTTCTTGTTCAGCTTCTCTGCAGGCTATTTCAACAGGTTCTTCCCTTAACCCCAGGAGCCAGAGCACAGTGGGAATGAGCTGAGATCTAGACAAAGGTTCAGGATACAAGATGAGATCTTGTATGCAGTAAAAATGGTGATTATTTTCTGCTCTGTTTCACAGACACCAAAGCTGCTGGTCTTTATCCTAGCTGTGGTGCACAGACGGCCCACTGGCCTGTCTCCTGTCAAACTCTTTCTGGTTGCAGCAGATGATATGACACAAGCAGATGATCACCAGTTTTGCCTTGGGAGACTCAGACTGGACAGGAGGAAAAATCTCAATAATGAAAATAGTTCAACACTAGGAGAGACTACCCAGAAAACCTGTAAAGCCTCCATCCTTGAAGGTTTTTAAGACCTGGCTAGACAAAGTCATGGCTGACCTGATCTACAGCTGGTGATAACACTACTTTGAGTAAGAGATTGAACTGTGGACCTCCTAACAACCAATGTTTCTATGACTTCAGTGAAAAGTTTTAGGTTTATCCAGAATGATAGTGTTTCCAAGTTTATGACTTTTATTAGCTCTTTTGATAAACAGCTTTTCCCTCCTGCCAAAACAGGCATTTCTAGAATAAAATTATCTTACCTGGAGAAGAAAGCAATTTTAGCAAAAAGAACTTCCAGCAAAAGATTTCAGCCTGCTCTTTTGTTAATGTCTTCAAAAAAATAATTTCTGACTTTCAAGATGATGGGCTTCTTTAACAAGACCTACACACGGGGCAAACTACCAGATGATTACTGTTGCTACTAATTTATTTTGCATGTCTCCCTGCCACGTCATTGTATATCTTATCCTCCTCCCTATCCCATTAAAACCACAGTATATTAGAGACCCAACACTTACCTGACAAAACCTCTTATCTCCACAGCTCTTATTATTTTCAGCCTGGATTCCTAAGAAATGAGGCTCACAGACACACATCCCCTGCTCCCTTGATAAAATTGCCAATTTCAACCAATTTGGCAGAGCAGCAAATGACTGTAGGAAGTTCAGTGCCCATCAGCCCAAAGCAAGCTGGCACCAGCATGGCAGAGGAACAGCCACATGGGGAGGAACAGACCTCACCACTGCCTTTTCCAAGGCCAAAAGTCCTTCAGCCTCTTACACACCAACAGACCTGAAACAGCCACAGCGGGAACTGTCTCCTTTCAACATGCTCAGCACATGAGACAGCTCATCAGAAAAATCTGATAAGGGAGCTAAGGGCACAAGTGAGAACATAAGGGAAGGTACAGGGCGCAGAGGACACACAGCTGACAGACATCTGTTTCTACAGCATAACTCCCAGCATGGACCAAGGCTGCCCAGAACATTTGCTATCTGCACAACCACACGGTGTTTTTGTCAGTGTCAGTGCAGCTCATGGGGAAACTCACACAACAGCTACAATCCCCCTCTGCTCCCCAGGGCACCCTGACATAGACGTCCCCTCCACTCCCCAAAATCCCAGTGCTGCCTGGGAGGTTCTTCCCTCTCTCCTGGAGGGTCCCTCTTTGAAGAGGCAGCCAAGGTGGGCAGTGCCAGCCAAGGCAGCAGCCGGAGCTGGAGTGGGCCCATGTTCTTCACCGAGGGCTGTGCCAGTCAGGGCTTTATAAGGCCTAAATTCCAATCTCCACCCTCCCAGGAATGCTTATCAATGACAACAGGGCAGCTGTCTGCTCCAGATACAGAACAGTGTCTCTGCCACCACTCATAGCCCCCTCTGAACAGGTCTTCAAATCTCCTACTTAGTAAGTAAATAAAAATCAAGGGGGGACACAGAGAAAGGGGATGGAATATGCACATAAAGCCTTTCTAAATAACAACCCAATGAAAGTTATGTTCCAGGATGTTCAGTGCCAGCCTGTTTGGAGACATCATGTGGAAGATGCACATACCCTCGGCTTCAGGCCTCCCTTGGACCTGCAAAGCAGCTGCACACTTGCTTATATCTCTTTCCAAGTCCTGTTCTCTTCTCTTGTCCCTCTCCTGCTCTGCTTGCCAGAGGTACCAGAGATGTAAATGGCTAATTAATGTTTCCCCCAATTAGTATTTTGACATCCGGTAGTTTTAGAAGCAAATCTGAAGACAGCAGGCATAGAAATTGGGAAGAATAAACAGGAAAAACAGTGTCATTTTCTCCCTGTTCTTTGCAACTGGCTGAAGTACTCTTGGGGAAGACCACACAAGAATCAAGAAACACTTTCCTCATCTTTAAAATCCAAGAACTAGAATCAGGCTAATTTTATGAAATACTAAGATAAGCAGTGTGTAATTACTGATGCTAAACAGACTGAGAATTATTTTTCATAAAATACTCAGATTTTTATTTTTTCCCAAGTGAGTAAAATTTACAAATCTTAAAACAGGCATGAAAGAAAACTCCATTGAGAATTTTAATCTCATAATTTGTGGGGAGAAAAATTGTAATTGACATCCCAAAAAGAATACAAAATGAAAAAAAATTAAAAGTGCGAATAGGAGAAATCAAAATATTTCCCCTCCAGAGGGTTGAAATGTCTCTTTAGTTCTTTTTTCTTCCTCTAGGAATTTCAGTAAAACCCACACAATCTTAAAGTTCTGTAGTTCTCTTGGAACTGATGGGGGAAGAAAGCCAAGTGCATTCCACCACAATTCTTTCTGATATAGCTTTAACAATCCTTCTGCAGAGGCATTCCCAGACCCATTCAAATATGCATGTCAGTTACTGACTAGCTACAGCAAGAACCCTAAGCAATATTGGTACATCCTGACTTCTTCATAAATTTAGGATAAAATCTTAGTACTTAACATTTCCAAGATAGTATTTATATTTGACACCACGCTGTGTGTGGTGCATGCACATGCACCAGCTTCTACATTAACAGCTTAGATATCTCCACTTGGTGCAGACACCCTCTTTCAAAAACACCAAGAGCTTTTCTATTAGAAGCTTTTTAATTTTTGAGAATCTGTATCAGCTGCCAACATCTTTAAGATTATCCATGGTTTCAGCAGTCTCCTTTTGTCATTTATTGTGATTCAAATACCGGTAATAGATCTCCTCAAACATATATGTACAAAACAAACAAATCATTGGGCAGAAAATTAGTTATTTCTGCCCTAGAGGTCAGTATTCTTTTTCCCCCCTTTGTAATGATACTTGAGTAACCTTTGCAAGGCCATGCTTTTGGATATATTTACTTTTTCAGAAAACGTTTTTCTCCTTTGCTGTTTTCATTTCTTTGTCATTTAGCCTGCAAAGGTTAGTTCACGTTTAAGATTGTTTCTTTTTTTTCCCTGCCCTCTGTGGCTGTCACTGTGTAGTACTGAGGAACCTAATGAACAGAGACATGCATATCATGTTGTTCTAAATGTCAGAATAAGGGCTGTGAAGAAGCACAGCAATGAATGAAAATAGTCTCTCCTTTTCTATATTTCATGCTTTGCTTTTAGTTTCTGGGACTCTGTGTTTTTCTCCCTTCTTTACCAATTACCAATCAATGCAAGCTAACAAGAGCAAGAAGCAAAAAAACCAAGCAAACTAGGAATACAATGAAAAGGAGCTAAAAATCCAGTCTTATTCCAGCTCTGTTGTGAATACAGATAACCCTTCCTATTGCAAAGAAATACAAGGCTTTAGAGAGTATGTTATTCATTAGGATCAGCCATTGAAGTGGATTATTCTGCCATAGCAGGTGGGAAAGAGAAGGAGAGAGAAAACTTATCACTTCTGCATTGACAGCTCAGAGCAAAAGATATTTGATCCTGTTTTACCACATCCCCAGTAAGTACACCTACCAAGAGGTATAGCACTAAAAATGTTTTTCGTTACTTCCAAAGTGGAAAAGCCCCAGCAGGCAGAAACAGACACTTGGGAAGAGAGAGACTGACAAAAGAGGTGCTTAAGCCTGGATCACCATCTCCCAAAGGAAATCACTTCCCAGTGGCTTCCCTTCTCTTCTGGGAAGGACAAGGCATTTGCACCTTGGACATCACCATGTTTTTCTTCAAACTGAAAGGGCATTTTCAAGGAAAACACTCTTTGTTAATCACTCCTGACCTGTGATTGCTTTTTAAGACTTGGGATGTGAAGGACCACATATAGGTTTCCAAACACAAATCAGTGGCTGGGCAGAAGAGACTGCTCTGTGAATTTGCCAGGTTAGGCCCTAGAAGGATCTGTGCTATCACAGGAGAAAATCTAGAGTAAACAGGACGACATTTTTTCCAAACCTTCCTTGGCTCATGATCAACAGATTCATGCTGTCTCACCATATCCTTCCTTCTGACCCAGGTTTAGAATTGGCTTAGATCTTTGTCTTGACCCTGTTTTCAGCTGCTCTGTAAATATTTCTAGCAAGGCTCCCTCAGGGTATCAGCCAGAGTTCATCCTTTACTGCAGCACAAGTTCCAGATGTAGTGAAAGGGTTATATTTAAACTCACTTTTCTCCCCTGGTAAAAAATATTTACCTCATCAGACAATGCTGATCTAGCTGGCCAGGAAGGTAGAGATAGTCTGCACACTGCTACTGATCAGGTTTGTAACATATTGGGAAGGCGGCAACAGGCTGCACTCTGTGCCCATGTAACTCATCTGCTGGTCGTCATGTGTGCCCATGAAGCAAACCAGCCCACAGTGCCACAGCTACACAGAAACCAGCACCCCAGAAGCTCATGGCATGCTGGGTCAGGCAGCTGTAACACTCCCCAGTACTCACTGACCACTGCAAATTTATTCCTGGGAATGCTACACCAGCAGTGTCTCAAAAGATGTCCATATTCCTTCAAGCCCAGATAAACAAGGACAGAGAGTGCAATAAGCACTGTGTTCAAGCTTTGATCACCATTATTAAAGACTATCCTGGGGTGACAGTATCGTATCGCCACTGTCATATATTCCTATCATCAGCGAACCTTTTTCAGCACAAGGCTATGTTCCTGTCCGGAGGACAATGGAGTTCCTCCCAATAGCCTGTACATAAAATAAGGTGACTCCCCTGGGATTCTTTCTTATTTCCAGCTGCAATGTGCAAAGTCGGCATGGCAGAGAGAAGGAGAGGGGGTTTTTTTCCTTTGTTTTTGTGGGGGTTTTTTTTCCCTTCCCCTTGCCTTTTTGGCCAGTTTTTTTTGTGTGACTTTTTCTTCGTTTCTTTGGACCTGTGCCATCACCTGGAACTAAGCAAGGGATCAACATCGGAAGGACATTCTCCTCCTTCCCCCCCCAGGCCTAGGGAGGCCTGGTGCAGCCTGGGTCGGGGCCCTTGGGAAGCTACCAGATGGAAGGGACTCCCTCTGGGACTTTTCTACTGAGGTTTTCCCTTTTTGGGAATTTATTATCTGATTTATTACCTTTTTGTTTTGTTTTGTTTTGTTTTTTTTTGTTTGTTTTTGTTTTGTTTTGGTCTTTGCTGTGTCTGCATGCATATTGTGTGTAAATAAACAAGGGGTTTTTTCACTTTCTTCTAAGAATTTTCTTTCCAGACGTAATAAAAAAAAGGAGCTAGTAAGAGCTGCCTTCTGTTTTGGAGAAATTTCCCTCCAGCTGTTATCTCAAACAATAACAAAGACCCACTACACAACGTGGTCTGTGATGATCCAACTACAATTAATTTACACCAACATAGCTCTTATCTTGGATACATTTTATCAGATGTATTCTCACCACCACCCCCAGGTCCTCTCAGCAAAAGCTTTCCAGCTTACCCAGCAGAACAGGGTTCTGCATTCGTATCACTTTCACAGATTCTTAGTGATGGAAATTTTTCAAACAGAACACCACCATCAAATTTCTAAAGGTGTTCACCAGAATTTCTTGGGCTCTGAATTTTACAATGTTGCCTCTAGACTGACCTAAAACTGTGCCAGAAAGATGGCCCCTACAGAAGTGCCTTGAATCCTACAGATTCAAGTGCTGATTTAAAATCCTAATAGGCTTTGCTTATGAAGGCAAAACCAGCACCTTTATTTTAATATTTTCAGACTTTCATGTTTTACACGTATTTTTGCATGTGTTTCGGTCAAGACTGCAGCTGTCCTGGGATAAGCCACAACACTAAATTCCACGTAGTTATTAGTCTACATTGTCTACTTTCCTGACTTGCACACCATCAGCTCTCAGCATTGTGCACAAACTGCTCATCAATATTTTGTTGAAATCATTTGTAAGTGGTATATTTGATAAAATAGTTCCAGTAGCCAATTGCTAACCACTTACAGCAGCTTTCTGAATCAACTTCTTGTGAGGACTGTTAATGTGGTGATCAGCCATCTCCTTTTGATCACTGAAATATCAGATTCTGTCCTCTGCCACCTTTTTAACTCAAAGAAAATCTTCAGGATGCTATTCTGTCCTGACTTCTTGTCCAGAACCACAGATTTTCTATCTCAAACCACTATCTTCTATGCCTTAGGAGCATACTAATTTCCAGCATAAGAGAACTGATCTGGGTCTTCATGAACATTAGTTCTGTACTAGAAGACAACAACATAGAAAGTTTCAGTCATGTACCAGCTACACACTCTGCACTATGACCTGATCTTCAGGATGCACCACAGTGTGAGTAAAGAGCTGCTGTACCAGTCTTCCCTCTCATGTGGTGCTTTCCACTCTGCAAGGAGCATGCAACTCATCCAGAGCTTCTGGCACTCAACTCACCACATGTGGAGATTCAGCTCTGTTACGAGCTGAAAAGGTTTAGTCATAGGCACTGCCTCACAGACACAGGCAGTCTGCAATATAACTAATTTGTTAATAAAGTATTGTAATACATATAGCTATGTATAAAATTGTAACTAGATTTAATGGTGTAACAATATTTACAATACTCTCCTGATGAAACTATCTCACTGCATTCTAATTGCGAAGAGAGAAACAAATATCCAGGCACAATCAAGACAGTTTAAGTACACCTCAATGTGCAGTGATCCATGAATCCCTTATTAAACTCTAGAGATCCTTTCCATCGCCTACTTAACAGGAACATAAGTCAATAACAAAGAAGTACTAAATTAAGTTTTCACAAGCTTGCCGGTCTGCTATAATTGAGCAGGAAACTAAAGGACATGAAGCCTTTCTATGCATTATGCATCAATAAACCATCATTTTCAGGCTGTGGTGTTTGAGAGTATGCACATTCAAAAACCAAAATAATTGGGCACCTATCAGTTCCCTTCTTCATGTCTACTTTCCCAATATTGCCCAGAACCTCAGGGCTGTAAATAATGGGGAACACAACCAGAACCCAGGAATATTCTCAATTAACTGTTTGGTGAGACAGCTATGTGAGGAAATGTTTTCAAATAAATTCACAAATAAGCCTGAATAATTCACGATGGAGAATTTTACAGGCTGCTCATGAATAAAAAAAAAAATTGAGAGAACTCATTATTTGGGGCAAATTACTTAAAGAAATCTTGTGATTCATATTATTTTTAGCAATTTTATACCAGTCAGCAGTATCAGGGACTTTACCAAGTACACAAGTAGCAAAACCTATGGAGTCATGAAGACTTCTGTGATTTGCTTTCCACCTGGACTGCTGATCAACAGGCATGTAATGATAGAGAAAGACAACCACATGATTTCACAGCTAAACTACCAACTCTCCATTTCTGTTAGGAAGAACCCATGAAGTAAAAATCCCTTTATTTTTCTGCATCCCTCAATGAACAGAAGAAAGGTCTGATATTGCCCTGTCTCCCATCTGTGGCAGGGGTGATAGCAGAAGTTGAGAGAGAAGGCATTAAAAATAGTCCATGCAGAGGATGACTCTTTTCCTTAATAACTTCCAACAGTCAGCAGATTACACTCTTCTTAATTCAAAAACTATTGCGACTATTGTGCCTAATAATAAAAGGATCAGAGAGACAATCAAGGATGATCAAATACGTGAAATGACCTTTTTTTAGTGAGAAATTACTCCAACTCTCAACCCAAGAATGAGACAAAGGAGATATGAAAGATCCATAAAGTTATGAATTTATTGAATTGATTATTCACTAGTTTTCAAAACACAGGACCTAGGACAGCAAGCAAAACTGGGAAGTTCAAAATACTACATATACATGAGTAGGGAAGTTCCTTCCCACTGCATTTTGTCAATTCTGAAAACTTACTATATGCTCCAGGAGAGAGAGAAGTTTGGGGGGAAATGTGTATTGCTTGTATTCTTATAGCTACCATAGGTAGCTTTAGCACTCATGAACGGATCCTGTTTTTGGCATCTGTAAAAACCACCTGTAGGCCAGAAATGCAATGTTTGGCAAACATGGATACCAGTATTTCTTTTTTTAATCTCATATAATTCAATCAGTAGAGCAAGATGTATGGCAGTTTCTATTATACTCAGCTTACAAGGGTCCCTGGCATGGTGACAACTTTGAGAATAGACAACAACACAAAGTATTTTAAAGAGAGGCAAAATGCGGCATCTTTCTCCCTCAAACCTTTTAAAGGTAGCCCCAGTCTTCATGCTTGTCATCAGGGTGAAATGGAAATTTGTTACAGTCTGAAAAGAATTTAAAATACTACCACCAACAAAGCAGAGAGAAGGAAACTGTAACAGCTAAAGCCTAAAGGTCAAGACACTGAGTTACTGCTCCTCCTGGCTTTGAAAAGGACCCAAACCTAGGCCTATCACATTGCAAAAAAACCACCTTGGCCACTGCCATGCTGATTAACTTATAAAGTGGAATTAATTCCCTGCTCTGAGTCCTTTTTTTCCACACTGAAATCCCTTTTCACAAATTCCCCTTTCATTCAATAAGAATCTGTTTCATGGAAGTATTTCTGAGTAGCTCCAAACATGATTAACTAAAACAAAAACCCAAACACAAACCAAATACATTAAAAGGAAACTCTAGAGAGTAAATTATTGTAGGGGAAAAAAACAGATACTCAGGTTTCTAAGTAAACGTAGTAACATATTTTCTTCCAGTGGCAGAACTAGGCAGGAATAAAAGGGGAAGGAGGACAAAAACAAGAAAAAAGATACCCTGTCATCTTAAAATATTTTAATGCAAAGGCAAATAATTATGAAAGAGACAAGGTTTAATTTCAGAAGACAAAAGCCGGTATAGAGAGAATCAATTACACACTATAATTGCCTTGATGCTTAAAAGCCACTAGCATGAGAGCTCTGCGCATGTTTCAAGAGGGAAATGTAGTCTTCTGTTTATTCATTTCACTGAATACCCACATAGGCCTTTAGGGGATTATTTCAGAATTAAGACCAGAAGAGGGTAAAGCCCTAAACTACTAGGAAAGAAAATTCTTCTCTTATGCCCTATTATATTCACTGCCAATCAGCAGCTTGTGCTTAAATGTGCAGTTACTGCCAGTGATTTGGGGTGGACACCCAGAAAGAGTGGAAGGGTCAAGTGGAGAAAAGCACTTTGCTGTTCTGCGGCTGGCCTGCTCCCGAGCCTGCTATTGAAACACCCAGAGACATTCCAGAGGCCCCGGGCTTTGCCAAGGGACAAAGGTTTTAAGTGCTGAGAAACCATTTCTGAAGGAAATTTGGAAAGCCAGCATAACTACAAGTAAAAACTTGCTTCTGAGGAGTTTCTCAGACACCTGATCTTATGTTCAAACTAGGACTGCAGCATACCCAGTAGCAGCTAAAAGACAGCAGCACTCAGTAAAAGGAGTATGTAAGAAGAGACTGTATGAAAACATGACAGTCAGCCACTAGGATCCTACTTCGTAAGCTCTATTTATGGAAGTGCCTTTCTGGTTAGGACCCAGAAGTTCCTAAAGGATTTGGAAATACCCATGAACTCCAAACACACAGAGTTTTTCCCAAACCAGTAGTCCAAGCCTCTATTTGAACATAATTTACTCAACTCTATCTGAAGAAAGAATGAAGAGGAAAAATATCACAGAAGTGAACCAAGGTGAGAAAGGCTGAAGAGATCCATCCTAGGGAAAGGAACCACATCCTGGGGTAAGACTAGGGATGGGGGCAGTACACAAAACCAAAAAACTTGGAATTCATGTGGTATACACAACACCCAGATTGTTTATTCTAGAGCTCACTACAGAATATAAAAGTGAAAAATTAGCATGCAATGAATAATTTATTTAGCACTTTACTATTGTTTCAACAAATCACTTTCATGAAAGCAATGTGTATTCAAGCAATAAATCACTGTTTAGCACTCTGGCACAAGCAAAAGATAATACTTGACAGTATTATTGAGTGATGTTGCATGGCCACAAGGCAACTACAACAGAGATAAAGATGATATCCTTGAATAATAGACTGCCTCCCTCTCACTCCAGGGAAGAAATTGGATCTTTAAGGTAAAACTTTCATCCTGGGGCAGCAGGGGTAGTGAAACTTAAGACCATAAGGTGTGTTTTATCTCTAGGTCCCCAAAAGTGCCCTGAAAACATTAATTGATCACTCCTTGCAAGAGCTGTGTGATGTAGGTTGGTTTTATTACAAACATCAAGCATGGGGAGGTTCAAGAGAGTTTGTTCTGGGAGGCAGGACAGGAATACTAACTCTGATGAAACCCCTGGTCTTTACGCTTGAAAGCATTCTTCCCTGTCCTCTAATAGATGAAGAGGTGGCTTCATAATGTCCTGACCTGCTCTAATGTTAAGTCACAGCTTCCATCTGGTCTAGCTCTAAAAGAACATGAGCCAAAGCTTTCTATTCCCCTTCCTGTAACCCTACTGTCATCATATTGTCTTTTTGCAACCACACAGATGGCAACATGCTTTTTGACTGATCTTCAGTCAGTGATGAACAACACCACACAAACAGACACAAGGTATGTTTCCCAGAAACTGAGAAAACAAACAAACATGGTGTAAAGATTATATTTATTCTGCACCGTCTTTTGTTGCACTGTTTTAGGGACATCTATTCTTCCAAACACCTGTTCACCCAAAACCACTCTCTAGTATTCCCTACACATCTTAGACTAACAAATGATAGTAAAATGCATCATGCCATTGACAAACTTGGTAGGATCTCAATTTATGGCAATCCCCTGTTAATGGAGTTAAATTAGAAATTAATTTGGCTCAGTCCTAAGATTCAGAAAGTGCCTTGTGAGCTCTCTGGCTGCCACCACTAACTTCGTCACTTTTTACTCCTCAATAGTGATAAGAATAAGATGAAAAAATCAAGTCCTTGTGTTCTCAGCTTCTCCCAAATCAGCAGAGATCTCAGGGCTGTATTCAGCACACTACTTACTTTGTGTGTTAATCACATGAACATCACCACAAAACAACAATTTAGTGCACTTTGTTTGCCATGAATAAATAAGATAAACCATCCATTCAGCTTGGACTCACTGGTCACCTCAGGCAAACAATTAGGAGGAATTAGAATAACACAGGCTTTCTAATGTCTCCTTGCTCTAGAAAGAGACAGAGGAGAAGGTAAGGACAACTAATCTTAACTAATTCGTTTTCTTTATTACTGAAAATTAGACCACTCCAAAATTCCAGAGGAGTGAGCCCAGTCTCAAACAGAGACATTTCATCCATCACCTAGTACATTTTGTCATTTGACAAATTATAATATATGCTTGATTATACAAGAAAAGTTCCTCAGTTCCCTGCATTCTTCCACCCACTCCAGCTGCAACAAAATATGCCACCAGCAGCTGTTTGTACGAAGGTGGAAGGCACCTAGAGACCAATTGTAATGCAGAGGTCATATTTTCCAAGCTGTTTATAGACAGTAATTTGTAAAGTTGTAATGTCACATGTTGTCAATAATTCAAGGTGGGAAATTTAAACAGTTAATAGACCATCAATTCTTCACTTTCTCACTTTATTCTTTCTCCCCAAAGAGCTGTTAAGCCATGCTTTGTCTGAGCATATTCCCTGAACCTCAGACTCAAAGGTTTCGTTTGTTTATGGAAAGAAACTTAGGATGGTAAGATGTAAGTAATCCCTTAACAGGCACCCAGGGATCATAACAGACATAAAGTGCACGTTTCAAACTTGGGATATATATTGCTGTTAAAGGTCTATTCTCACTGGGGCTCTATATTCTATAGAACAGGTTGATGCTGTCAGAATGAACATTGTTGCATTTTAGCAAAGAGTAGATTTAGTCAAAACAACTTGTTAAACGAAGTGAGATATATTCAAAGATCCTTCCCCGAGTTCTTTTGGGGGATAAAAACAAACAAACCAAACACACACACAAAACCTTGTTATCAAAACATGAATTATGGTTTAGTTGGTTTTTTTTCCTTCACACTACACCCATCCAATTTACAACCAGCAGCTAAAGATGAAACAGCTCCCATGGATGGCATCAACTCTGACAGCCCACCAGGGCAGGACTAGTAACAAGCAGAAGAATCAATATAACAACAACTTGGAAAGTTGCACCCATCTGTTGCTGCAATCCCACCTAGGATCCCCATGAACTTTGTTCTGGCAAAACAACACTTAGGGAAACTGAGAACACCTGACCTGCAGTGCTGATGCAATCTGCCTCAAGAATCAGATCCCACAACCTTGCAAATGGAGCTGCATGGTCATATTCCCCCAGAAAAACTGCGATTGCATCTATTATGTCAAAGTAATGCAAATGTCCCTGGCCGTGAGATAGGTTTCATAGTCCATCATCTAAGAAACCTGAAATTAGTATTGTGACAGGGAGATACATCCACCCGATTAAGGAGTCTTCCTCCAGACAAATTTGTTAGATTATTCTCATTCTCACAATCTTACTTGGAGCACAGCCACACAGAAAAAAAACAACTCTGGAGTGAAGCAGGACTGGAGGAAAGACAGGAACCACGCTGGACAAAAGACCTGTTACTGAGCCTCCAATCAAAAGATGAAAGCAGCTGCACATGAGCCAGTTCAGGAGCTACCTGCACCAGCTGCAGACTCATCACTGACTGCAGCACAAACCAGCTGTTTGTATGAAACTGCAACCTCCATGTCCAGAAATCCAATATTTACCTCCATGGGATTCAAAAGCACGCTCAGCTCACACTCCCATGCCTTTGGAAGGAGTCTCACAGAACTTAATTATTCCATATTGTAATCATCCATATTACTTATAACTAATATACATATCTGGCAATACTCTTAGCAGCACTGTGGCCAAAATGACAGTCTCAAGTTTAAAAAAAAATTAAAATGAAAGTTTTTATTCTTTAGAAAAGCCCTCATTGCTCCCTACATCTTTCCTTTCCCTTCAAAGCTGAGTCATGTATTACTCTTGCTATAGTTTTTAAGTATGTTAGCTGCCTCCTACTTTTAAAATAAAAAGAAAGGCACATATCTGTCTGCTGCAGAGAGTTCATCTTTTAAAATTAAGGGGCGGGACAGTAACTTGCATCTCACATCTCCACCTTCCCCTGGCACACGTTTTATCAAAAAGCTACCTCAAAAGGAAGGGAAGGTCAAAGTATATTACAAGCCAACCCACAAAAATCTTATTAACCCACTAAGATGTGTGACTAAGATCCTATTATCTGAAGGATAAAAAAAACTAAGCTGCCTTCTGCCTATATCCTCAAGATTTTGGCAGAATGCACAGGAAAGGCACAGCAGTCACAAGTGACTGGTGAACTTCATCTCTCCTCCTCATTCACTGTCAAGTGAGATGTAGAGGGAAATATTCTCATTTTTCTGGACATAACCTACTTAAGTTTGGGATTTTCATGTAGTATTTGGGAACTGAAAAAGCCAAGTCGGTTCCTGACTTCCTCTCTCAAAGGTCAAAACAAAGGACAAAAGGCTACTGGGTGGAAGCCCATTACCAAAACTGTAACACCAAATAACTGACCATTTTTTACAACATCTGACCAGTGCTTACCAACACATGGACATAAGGAGGATTTCTTTATCAGGTATCACCTTAATACCAGAACTAGCCCACACATCCAAATCTCACGATGATTTTTCCATATACCCCTTAATAAGCCTGTCAAAAATGAAAAGCAATGTATTGACTGTGATTTTCAAAATTCCTATAACTAGAGAAAAATTTCTATTAGTGCTTGCCAACAAAAATACCTACCCTTCCTGGTGTGTAGCATACAAAAATGGCTCATTCATCTCAAAACATTGCAGAGAATTGTATTGTTTTATCAACTGTATCAATGGAGTTTCAGATTTTCTGGGTATTCATCCACAGCATGCTAAAAATCCACAAATACCCTACAAATACAGAAGTACTGATTCCCAAACTCTATGGGCAAGAGTCAGTCCTGAAAGTCTGACAAGGCATCCAAACACTGCACTAGAGCATTGGTTTAGAGACTTAATTTCAGAATAACTCAACAACTTGACAATTATTTTTTCCACTTTCAGGTACACCTTTCCTAGAAAAAAACCTACTTCATTTCTGAGTACAGCCTGCAGCAAAATAAGCATCTCTCCCACTTACACATTTCTGCTTTTTCAGCATTCCCTTCCCAAATTCTAGTCCACTGATATTTTAACTCAGCCTTACTAAACTTCCTCCAATAGCAAACCAATCTGTCCTTGCCCTCAATTAAGAAGGGGTTTAAAGACCCGAAATTTGCCCCAAAGCTGGACATTGCTTCCATACCTCTCTCGCCCACAAGCCATTACCTGTAAAACGCACTGGAGAAATAGCATGGATTCATTTGTTATAGTAGAGACTGCTCCTAAATTATTTCTAGCAGAAACTTTCAGCCCTGTCACCAGTTCATTGACCCATCTACATTTGTCTTACACTTACAGTCAGCCATTTATCAAGACAGGTATGAAATGAAGCTTTATATACCATTCTCTTTGACTTACATATTACATTTGACACATGTGCCTCCAGGGGACCACAGACAACTTTTTTCCCAACCATCTCTTTTGCTTGCTCAACACCTGTCCTCAAGGAGAATGATATTTCCGTATTTCTGCCTTTAAGCCATACAAGCAACTGAATAAATGGGTCTTATGTAAGAAAAATATTCTCATCACATCACCTACCACCTTTATCCTCAGCTGCTTGTTCCATTCAGCTCAGTAAAGAAAGTAGAAAGCCTGTGCCCTTGGCTTGCCATTAATCAAGTAGCGCAGTTCCATAAGCACCACAAGCAGTTTATATTCCCCAAAGAGAGTAAAGAGGTAAGAAACAAACCAGTATCACTCCAGTTTCGAGTGGAGCACCAATAATTTCAACCAGTTGGGGATACCATTCAGGGAAAACAAGACACCCTCAGAAATTCTCACAATGGGTATAGTGCACTCTGAGAAGCAGATCTTTAGCCAGCAGAAAGTGGCAGAACATTAGGAATTATTGCCTCCAACTTTCTTCAATGAAAGACTTGCCTCATTAGGAAACAAATACAGCTGGGAAAACCCAAATGAACGATGACACACACAAAGGCTGCAATACTTGCCCTCACTGCACAAAGCTCAGGAGCCCTGAAAATGAACTTCATAAGCTGCAGGAAGCTCAGCTCTCCAAGGGTTTTCCCTTATTCTTTTTCTACTGCAGAGACAGTTTCATGCATACATTTGAAGGCTACCCTCGAAAACTGAAACAAAGAAATTCTGTTAGTACTGAACTCAGTAAAATTAAATTTGTCAGGGAAACTAATGAAAGCCACTTCCTAATTTGCAAAGGACAACAGTAATGTCATTTGCACCATGCTCACAAAAAATACGTACCTGATAGTGGAGGGTGACTGGGGTAGCAATGCTGCATGTTACTATTCACTGTGAAAAAGCTCCCTCAGTTTCATCACTGACCTTGCAATATCTGCTGTACTAAAGACGTACTGATGCTATAAGAGGGGCTTGTATAATTTTATGAAATAATAAAAACTTTCTTTCCCATTTTTGTTAAAAGTTTAGAAGCTATGCCAAAAAAAAATCTGCTGCAATAGAGACAAACATATACACCTTTCATCTGGAAAAAGTCTCACGAACCTGTAAGCTGTCATAATTTTTTTTTTCCAACAGTGAAGATGTAATACCAAGACCCAGCATTACAAGACAGTGGCTCCTCCTTTTTCTCGGGTAAGTTACAACCAGTATGAAAAGGTAGCAGCTCTACAGACTTAGTTGTGAAAACCCAAAGCAAAATTCAGTGCTAAGTAATGAGTTTCCTGTAGTTTCAAAGGGGTTTATCACTGTACAAATGCATCTAAAGATTAAAGGCTACTCAGCAGAAACTGACGTGTCATGAAACCAGTAAAATCTTTCCATAATAACTGTCTTATCCTTTTTAAGCCAGTTTCTTCTTCAACAGAAAAAAAAAAGAATGTTAAGCATTTTAGAAGATGGTTAAAGCAAAACCAAGCTGAAAAAGAAAATCACATTGTGTCCTACAGAAAGAACTT
Organism: Climacteris rufus; assembly: GCA_013398175.1. Taxonomy (NCBI): domain Eukaryota; kingdom Metazoa; phylum Chordata; class Aves; order Passeriformes; family Climacteridae; genus Climacteris; species Climacteris rufus. The sequence continues at coordinate 494,617 of VZRZ01003369.1, read as the reverse complement.
GGGTCCTTTGGCTTTAATTTCCTCCACAGAAAAAAAAATGTTATTTAGTGTTATCTCCATGTTAAATTTGAAAAGGTGCTGCAAATATCAGCATGAAATGAACATTTTGCTGGAGAAGAAACAGATGGAGCAGCAGTAATTCTGGTTTACCAATACTGATTTTGCTAGGAAAAGGCAGACAAGATGGAGCCAAAGAGTTTTTTGTTGTTTCCTTCTAGTTTTTCCTATTCCTTCCTCCCTCTATATGCAGCAAGCAAGGCAATTGCTCATGTTGAACCAGTACAGTGACAGGAAACTCTACGCCTGGCAGAGAAAGGCACAAAGTATGCAATCCTTACCATCAGCAGCACAAAGCACAGCTCAGCCCAGCTGGATGCAGCAGTGCTGGAAACACAGGATGGTATGAGCAGCAGCCTGATGTTGGATTTTATTTTAGGCCATCTCAACTAAATCTGTAGAGCTGCACCCAGAATCCCCCAGAAATTACCGCCTGTGCCCACCCAAAGTGATGCTGTGCTCCTCCCAGGAGGTTCAGTTCCTGCAAGAACTGCAACATGCTGATGTTTGCCTTCATGAGTGTTCAATGGGAAACACTTGAGCGTCTAAAGGAGGGCAACAAGGATGGTGCAGGGCCTTGAGGGGAAGCTGTGTGAGCAGCAGCTGAGAGCACTTGGTCTATTCAGCCTGGAGGAGACCAAGGGGAGACTTCATTGCAGTTACACCTTCCTCGTGAGGGGAAGAGGAAGGACAGACTGACCTCTTCTCTCTGGTGACCAGTGACAGGACACAAGAGAATGGCCTGAAGTTGTGATAGGGGAGGTTTGGGTCGGATAGCAGTAAAAGGTTCTTCATCCAGGGGGTGGTTGGGCACTGAACAGACTCTCCAGGGACATGGTCATGGCCCTAAGCCTGACAGAGTACAAGAAGTGTTTGGACAATGTTCTCACGTACATGGTGTGACTCTTGGGGTGTCCTTTGCAGGGCCAGGAGTTGGACTCAATGATCCTTGTGGGTCTCTTCCAACTCAGCATATTCTGTGATTTAAATGTCAACATAGTTTACAAATGAAAAATTACACAAGCTGGGGTTATTCAAGAAAATACCTTTCTCTCTTAATTGAGAGGATACGTGCAAAAAGGTCGGTAGGAAATAGAGCAGCTCCTGGTCAAACAGCACTTACTGTTTAGGACAAAACTTCTGATACTCAGTTGTCTTTTGCAGACCCCCTGTGCTCACTGTCCTTACACTTCTGAAACTTCAGGCTCCCACAGCAAAGAGTGATCTGTGCCACCAAGTTCACACGCACCAAAGGATGAGCTAATTTGGAAAAGGCCACTAAGTAAATAAAGCACAACTGCAGCTTGTCCAGATGAGGAAACCACGGTCATCATTTCCACACCCAATTACCCAGCTTGCACTGGCAATTACACTAATCCCCTGCACAAATTAGACACAGCACTGCATGAGCACATTGTTTATGCAGTAATCTGCATTTACAGTTATTACTGTTTTTTTTTAAACTGACTTTAAAGCTTTTAGTGGCTGATATTGAGAGACTGGTAATCAGGAAGAGTAGTAAACAATGGTTATTTTCTAGAGGTGTACATTCATTTCATAGAGACACTGCTGTTTTGCTGAATAATACATTCACTTTCTTCTTTTTCAATTCCTAAGGAACAAAGTTCTGCTTTTTACCTTTAAGCACTCTGGGAAAAAATAATACCATATATATATAGCAAGGGGATGAGGACGATGTAGCATTATGGTGACAAGTAGTTTGCACTAGTACAGGAGCAAATTACTGCTTCAATTCTAGATAACTAGCAAAGCTGATTAACACAGTCCCTCCTTCCATAATGCACAACCAACAATTCAAGAAAAGACTGTTTGGGTTTTTTTTTTAAGGGATGGGCAGAAGTTCAAGATGGTGTGAAACAAAAAAAATCTGTATTTGGTATCAAATGAGTGTCATCATCTACAGGAAAAAGAAAAATTTTATTCACTATGCGTTGTACTTCTAAAACTCTTTCCCATATTACTTGGCAGAAAAGCAGACAGAGTAAAATGGAGTAGGAAAAGGAAGAAAAGCACTCACAGCAAAACTGTTTAAAATAAAACAAACTACCAAATGCATACAACACGTAGGACAAAAGCTTTCAAAAATCAAATGTTACCATTCAAAACTGACAATTTTTTGGGTATTTAGGTGCAAATTAAGACATTTATATCTTCTGAATTTTGATAGAAAAAATAGCAGTGAAAAAACCACATCTTTTTTCTCCATTTATCTTAAAATCTAATCCAGAGTGTCATGTTTATCTTTCTGTTTGCCTGCCTATACTAACCTGGGCTGTGACCCTACATGGACAGAGGTCCCCAGGGAAGTACTAATAGCTACATTGATTGTAGTGGTCAAACTTGATCAAGGGACACCAATGCTGCTTTCATCACAGCAATGCAAATCCCTGTGTTGTCAACGCAGCCAACTGTGCTTAGAGAATACTTTACCAGCACAATATATAGACATATCCACACATGCAAAGGGCTTTTAGCACAGACTTACAGCCTCAGTTATGGGAGTACACGATGAGCAGTCTCTAGATTGAGGGCAACTGCTCTGCAATTAAAGATTTTCTACTTACTAAACAAAATGCCATATTTAATTTCTTTTTTTTATTTTTCTTCTTATGTAAATAGACTATTGTGGCTTCAGGTTCTTAAACTGCTTTAAAATGCTGATGATTTAGCTAGAATAGAAATAAGCAATCTAAACGCCCTTCAGGTGCATGGTTCAATCTCAACTGAACTTGTCTATTTTTACATTAAAAAGGCACGGTCTCATTCACTATTCCCAAAGAAAATCAAATTGAATTATTCAATAGATTTAAAAAAAAATAGAATCTCCAAACAATTGTTTTCCCCACTTATCCATTTTCTTTAGAACTATTACACCCTTCCCTCCTCCGCCTCCGGATAAAACCCCAAACAAACAAAACATGAAAACACACAGCAAAATCCCCTGCAGCAAGGAGTTCACAATCAGTTCTGCTGTGAGCTGTCTAACTCTTCGCATTTTAAACAGTCATCTGTTCCAAAGTGGTGTTAGTTATTCCAGCCACCACAGCAACACAGACCCAGTCCCTCAGCAGGATTTCAGTCCCTCATTCTCACTCATGAATTAGGCAACTACAAACATTTGTGACTAGAGAACTGAGGGTTTCCACCTCTCCCTAATGTGTTAAACCAGAAATGACACTATTCTCCTTTGCTTTCCACTTACAGGACAAATCACCTCATTTTATGCAGGGTGCTAAAGAAATAAAGGAAGCTATATGAAAAAAAATAAATTCACCTTTCATTCTGAGTATAAGATTGTGTAATTTCTTTTTCTGTCCAAATCTAGCTTCTGCAAGCTTGTCATTTGCACTTATGAGTCACCTTCTATTGGCAGCTGTTCTCTGTCTTTCTCTGGGAATGAAGGAATGAGGTCCCAGAAATCTGTTTTGAAAAGGAAAAAAAAAATCTAGCCCAGCAGTCTTCCCTCTCTCCCTTTTTTGAAGGGCTATAGGATTGTATATCTGTAAACAAAAGGATGGAGGTGCCCACATAAAAATATACAGTGACTAAGAACTCAGCATATCACAACTCCTAGGTGACTTTAAACTCTTCAAGAATCATGCAAAAGATAAGGCAAGATGAAGAGCTTCTAAATGCTGGTGTTCAAGGAAAACAGGGAGCAGCAACATCAAACCAAAAATTAAACTGTATTTGTGGACTGTTTCTTTGTGTTTCATGCCATGATATTTTCACTGGCTGGAGCAGACATTTATTAGCTCTTGGCTTGTAAAGCAGACACAAGACTTATCATAGCCTTAAAATCAGATATCAAAAGTAATATCTCTCCCTGGTTTAGACTGAAATAATCTCAGAATCTATATACCAGTGCCAGAGCCCCTCTGCTTCCAAAGGCAAGTTTTGACAATGCAGCTGACAGTAGTAAGCAAGTTATCTTAAGACCTGAAGCATCATTCATCATTAGATTAACACAAAAATGCCAAATTTAGGCAGTCATATAGTCTAAAAATCTAAGCAATGGAACTAAAAATCAGCAATACAAAATCAGTTGCCAGCACCACAAGCTTGCATTTCAAATCCCCAGTTTCTATCATCCTCTCTAAATAGGATGTTGTCATTACCTGAGCCTCATCATTTGTGCATTAAGTTGGATAAGATGAATTATTTCCATTAGCCAGCAAAGCATTACAAGTCTCATGGGGGAGATTCTGCTGAATCCTTAGTTTGAAATGCAGTAGTGGTTAAAAAACAAGCCTATGCCTCTCAGAAGAGGCCTTGCACTTGAAAGTCTTGAAGACAGACAGACACATCTGTAGCATCAATATGGCCAAATAAGTTTCCACGTGCACGTTAGCAGTGCTTAGCTTGGGCTTTCCTTCCTGAGCTGTGGTTTTACACACACTGAGCAGTAGAAAATCTCCTATAACTTTTATTTCACATTAAAACTGTGTGGAAATGGTGCCCTTTTGGGGTGCTGCCTGCCATAAAAAAATGCAGGAGGAGATATCACAGAGCTGCCTAGTCAGCCCAGTGCTTGCAACAAAGACATGCATCTGCCATCTGCTCCTGGTTTGATTTTAAACCCCACAGTGCAAGGTGGCACGTTACCTAACTGCCCTTTGTCACTGGGCGTAACTGATGTGCCCATAATAAGGGGCTCAGAAGCCTCAGTGTGAACTGGAAATCTCAGACCAGATGTTCCAACCCCCACTGCATCACAGACAAATTATTCATAGGTCTCACACCAGAAACATTTCTGTAATGACCTAGCTCTGTTGAACAGGTGTCTCTTAGTAACCAGGTTTTTATTTTCTGCACATCTGTTTCTTTGCAACCTCACACCTTCCCTACTGACGTTATTATTGTTGCCCTTGTCAGAAGAGAAGCAACAGTTTCCAAGTGCTCTATCCAAAAATCCAGAAGTTTTGCATAGGAATTGAAATAGACAATTTCCAGAAATTTTAATATAGTGTTATGGAAATAAACTAGTTTAAAACCTCGTACAATTTCATAAATATTTCCTCTGGACTGAGACTTTGCCACCACTCTATGGAAACCAGCTGCATGGATCAAATCTAATATTACATTTTTGGTACCTCAAATCATCTTTTATGATTTTTTTTTCAGTTCTTGATACTTAAGAGTTTTATGTTTATCACAAAATGAGGCTGATGTCTCTAATAATTCAGAAAATTGCTTTGCAGTGTGCATGTTTTGTAAATGATGTTATTAACTGCAATTGAAATATACTGTTTAGAAACTAAAAAACATCGAATTGTTTATTTGGAACAAGAATAAAATATCTAGCACTATTTTATTTAAAGCAAGCAGCCAAGTCTCAATGCGACACTGTGCTGAAGGAGCAGTCATACAACCAAGCTCTGCTGTGCTTTCAGGAAACCCCAAGAAAGTTTTTTGTTGAAGCTAGGAAAGGAAGACAGGTCCATAGAACAGTAGGAGCCTAAAGGAAGCATGAGATAACACTCAGGAAGAAAAGCACAACAGGTCATGGACATTAAAATAAGAAAAAATTGGTTATAAATAAATGAATTTATTTATAAATAAGGTTTTCTCCCAAAGCAGCATCATGCTGGGGCATCAAATCACAACCAGTATTTATTTCAAAGTCTTTTATTAAGATGTAAGAATGAACAACTCCAGACCTTGTCAATCTCTGGGAGATTTTCACACATGGCATCTCAGCACATATTCTTTAGCCTCCTGTTAAGGCAAACTTCTTCATCTGCACACACACAAGTACTTACAGAAATCGTTCACAGAAACTCACAGAGAGGGCTTAAGTCTGCAGGCAAAAATATGTTCCTCTAAATGACAGCTTTTCTCAGTAACAGCACAGCAGCAGCAGAGGTGGGAACTAACAGCTTGAGAAGGGTAAGTGATACGATCTCAAGTATTCCCCATGGGGAAAGTGGCCAAGCTGTGCTGACTGGATTTGGCATATCACACCATAAAATATGCTCAAAGCCAAAAGGATCATTCAGATTCTCAAAGTCCACAATATCTCCCTGGCTTTAGTCAGAAGTTGTTGTGGTGTGAGGGTGAGCAGCTGGAGGTGAGGGCACAAGACAACCACAACATAGTACCACATAGCTATGCTTGGTCACCTGGTCACCTCTGGCCTTTCTAAGCTAGCATGGCCCAAGAGATTTATTTTAAAGCACTCTCAGCTGGGCCACCAGTACAAGCTGGAAAATTTGTCACTGACAATGTTTTTCAAACCAAACATGCAGTGACAAGAAGTTACGTCATTCATCTGTTGTCAGCTGAACTGTTTGCTCTTTTTGGATTCAATAAAGTATCAAAAATACAGGAGGGATTCCATGTAAATGGCATAAATTGAATGGGTTTTTGTAATAAAAATGACTTATTTTGCTTGGAAGCTCTTTCAGTTTTGCTAATTAACCTGATGATGAATACATCATTCTGAGTCTGGTGGTCCAATTCAAACAAAGGAATTTAACTGAATAGCAAGCATTTTGAGAGAAGGACATTGCAGACTTTTAATGTCCCTAATGTTTTTTCAGTCAACCCATACAAAGCTCTTCTCCCTGCTGTTTGCCTTTAAAATGACTAAACAAAAACATCAGTTATCCATGCAGCTGCACATCTAGGTAGAACTCCCACTGCTTTGAAAAAAACAAACAATAACAAATAAAAACAAACACACAAAACCAAACCAAAAAAAACAATGCACTAAAAAAAAAGACAAATTCCTTATGTTCCAGTGGGCCATGTCCCAGCAACTCTCTCCATCATTTCAAGCAGAAATTTCATGTACTAATTAGAAGTACATAATGGGTTTTATTTATGTAATTTTGTATCCCTTAAAAAGAACTCAGAGGGTGAGAGTCTACCCTAACTGTGGACTTGACAGCTGAGTTTTAGGTACAGCAGTTTGAAAGGACTACCCACAATATACAGACAGCAAAAAATGTGTGGAAGCACTTCAGGTTGCTCGAGCAGAAAGAAGCAGTTGATTTATCTATCACTGACACATTTGCAACCACACTGGATGCTGAATAAAACATTACCCTGGGCATATGTAATGTACAAGTTTATTTCCCTGAATTCTGTACAACTTTATGACAAACACTGGAGGAAAACTTTGAAAGGAAAAAAAAAAATGACAAATCACTTCCCCCCCCCCCCCCCCAAAAAAAAATCCAAATAATAAAGCTTGTCAGATTTCCTCAGCCTTGACACTAAGTTTGAATGCTTAAAATCTGTGAGGTCACATTATCAAGGAGAGAAAGAGGGAAAAGCAGCAACGGGTATGTGAAAGCATTAGATCACTGCAGGATTACAATAAAGCTATCTCTGATATGTAGCACAGCACTGCCAGAAGTAATTAGTACTCTATCTGGAAGATGTATATTACCAGCAAGAGATCTTTGATTACTTCTGGTTGGGCTAATGAAAGACCTGTGCTTATCCCTATTCCAATTCATTTCTATTCTCTCCTATTCGGCTTTATCAGCACTGGGATTAACACTGGTAATAGGGCTGTGTGCATATTTACACTTTGTAATTAAGTGCTGGGGGAAGATGGAAAGGAGCTCTTTGAGATCATTTATTAAAATGCAGGCACACTGGTAATCAAAGTCAAAATTTAGGGAGAAGTTATTACAAAATAAAAACCCACTCCAGGATGACAAAACAGGAGCTCTCTGGAGCCTTCCTTGGGTTGATGAACTACTCAGAATTCACTGACAGCATCAAAGGGACTCCGGAAAAGGCTGGAGTACCCATCTGAAAACCTGTGTCACAGCTAAGGCTGCCTCAAAAGCCCAGTGTTTCAAGCCAAGGAATTCATCCATTAGACGTTACCCATCATATCACAGAAAGGTGAGGATCTTGGCCATTATGGTCTGGATTCAGCAAGGCACTTAAGCACATCCTTTACAATGAACATCTCCTTGATACCATCCCAGTCCAACAAACTGCATAAAAATATGCTTAATTCCAAGGACAACTTTCCTTGCATTAAGCCTCTGCTTAACTTGACCTGCTGCTAAACCTCAGTATTGTTGGTTTCAATACACAACTGCATCTAGAGGTTCGCTGTCAGTGGGCCCCTCACACTGAGAATTTTTGTTAACATTGTGGAACAATTCATTCACTGCAATATGTTCTTCACTAAGATCTCTCACTTGTGAGATTTGCATAAATTTGCTTTCTAGCAAACCTTTGGAAGGTTGGAGATTTTACTAGCTTTCACTGGATTTATGCAATTGATAGAAACCTGTTTGGCAGAGATTACAGATCATACAGAAATCCAGAAAAAAAAAAAACTTGGACATTAAATATGTGTTAAGTATTTGTTATCTATCTATTGATACGATTTATAACATCTTCCACTTACTACCATACTGTAAAATAAGCCTTTGAGGCTCAATCAGGATTTCAGTTTCTTCACAGAAGTTACAGTGATTAGATTTTTCACAAGCTTTCAGGTGAGCTATGTTCAGTGTCCTAAAAGAATTCTTTTCTTCAAGAGCTATCCTTGAGGTCTAGTATTTTTACAGCTCCCATTAAAAAATACCATAAGCCTTCTGCCTTGTTATTTACCTTCTTGCTTTCCACAGTGCAGTTACATTTCAGTACCAAAGCCAGTACCAGCTGCATTCATGCTTTAAAAATCTTTAGCAATTAATTGCATTTATGTAAGTGCCAAGAAATTTTATTCTTAAGACTGTATTTTACGACCCTTTCTGCTGGAGCCAACCTTTGCACACCACATGCACAGACACAAGACAAAACCCAGAAATAACTGTACTCAGCAACACAGCTACAAACCTCATCACCAAAACCAAGTACATTATAAACATTAATTAATTTCAACCACATGCCCTCCTCAATGAAGTGGATAATTACTATCCCCATTTAGCACAAGTAGAAAAACTAAAGGAGAATGATTTGCTCAGGTCAAACAAGGTGTATGGCACAGAACAGAGTGCTCATAACTCTAGCCAACAAGCTACCCTTTTCTTCATGTAACCCACATAATTAAATTCTTTCAGTCCAGTATGCAAATTACCAGAAGTCAATATGATGAAAGCAAGGCTACAGTTTCTTCCTGAAACATAAATAACACGTCCATCTTCTCACTTGCCTACTTTTAGTATTCTCATGAATATTCACATCAGAGTTTCTCCCTCAGAATGCTCTGGAGAAAAAAAAAAGAGTAACGACCTACTTAAAAAAAATATCTAATGACCTACTGCAACTTGGAGTCATTTATTGACTGTAAGGTGATTAACTGTGTATGTATAGCCTGAAAGGCAAAAAGCAAAGTTTGTGGACTGGGTCCAAAGAGAGCAACCAGGTTCTGATGATAAAGAGAGATCTGCCTTCAGTAAGTAGGTTTGAACTGGCAACTTGACAGGAGCTTAAGGGATTCACCTAATTTACATATATATTTGGATTTTTTTTCTTTCTTTGGGGGAGGGAGGGACAGGGTACATCATAAATAAGCCTAACTTCCTTGCTACAGTAATAGAAGCACTTTGTTAGCTGATGTCATCAGCAACATAAACCTGCAGCTAATTGTTTCTCTCTGTATCCTGGGCTTAAGGGAAATAACTTTGCTGATGGTTAATTCAGAAGGAGAATCAACCCCCATAAATACATAGAATGGTTTGGGTTGGAAGGGACCTTAAAAATCACCTAGTTCCATACCATGCTTCCCACCCTGCTCCCTTCACAGTGCTGCTTCCCTTCAGCCTGTCACAGCTCCCCTGTGGGTTACAACAGAAGGCACTAAACTTTCTTTTATAGGGCTGGGTGGAATAAAAGCTGCCCATAGTGCTCTCCAGAATCACTAAAAGAAGGCAGAGCCTGCAGCACTAACTCCGTCACCAAATTTTTTCCATCAATCTCAGGAACCTCATGTCATATTCTTCTCTCACTACTTTCTATTTCCTTACCTCAGCAATTCTGTCAGATGTGACCAAGGGATATGGTGGTCAAGCCATCTCAGCTCATCAGTCCACCACTAATGCCTTCATGTGTAAAGACATCCCTTGTTTACACAATATATCCTTGACACCATTTCTATTTACATTAAATTAAAATTAATCAGCCAGGCATTTGCCACAGCAATCCATGTAACTCAGCTTGGCAGCATGATATTATCACTAACTAAGCAATATTAGCTTTGTATGATTAGGATCTCCTGGGAACACCTTCCATGAGAGGACTGCAGGTGTTGCAGTCATAAAACATTATGCTGCCTCCTAAGCATCTGTATGACAGCCTTTTCCAAGGACAGCATAGAAAACTGGGATGGTGGCTCAAACCTGATTTATTAGTGTGAACATCACAGGTATCCAAGTCCTTAAGTTATCAACTTAAGCAAGAAATCCTACAGTTCATTAACCCTTTCAGTAGGTGTCACAGTGGTGGCACCCTTACTGCCTACTGTCAGACATCAGACTCTTTGTGAGCCACCATCAGGGAGGTTTTCATTAGATTGGTTTTTTCCTCACTTATTATGCCCCCAAGAAGTTCAATTATTCAAACCTTTAATACAAATTATGCTCCTGCGTTTACTAGCATTTCAATTCTTTCTGCTGTCGGAGTCTGGCAAAATTGGTAGAATGCTTTCAGGAAATCTTCTGAAAACCTTGAACAGAACAGTCTTCCTGACTAAAAAGTCTGCCCTTCAAGGAAGAACTGCCCTGAGAACCCACTAACTAGAAGATGGTGGCCTTCAACAGAGGTGGCTTATGTGAATCCTGAAGATGAATTCTTGCAAATTTTAAATGTATCACTGACATGGACAACCAGGTTGGGAAGAATATACGTCTCTGATGTTGACCAAGTCACCAGGTCTAAAACCCAATACCTACATAATGAATTTGTGCACTACTTTTATATTTATTAGGGATGAAAAAACTCCCACTTTTTATTAAATGCACTGCTTTGCAATTAGGTTTTAATCATAAAGATAACAGATGTCTTAATATTAACCGCAAGAAAAATGCATTATGCATCAGGGAAACATACTTAAATACCCCCAGCGTTTGTCAAAGACTGACACAAAACTAAAGCAGAAGACACCAATGCATAAAAATAAATTCTTTAAAAGCTAAGCTTTCTGTTTGTACTGCTGTTGTAAGGACTGGGATGGTAATTTCAAACCCTATTTAGGATAGCATTAGAACAGTCAGGACAAATAGTGACAGTCTTTGCACCCAGACAAGCAGATTGTCCCAGTTACAGGAAAGGTTGCCTAAAGGTACAGCTTCTGCCAGAAGAGAGAGCAGCTGTTGCACTGTAAATAAAATCAACTTCAGCATTAGATTACAACCTATGTGACAGGGCTTTGTTTTCCCTTTACATTCTCTGTTAGCCAAAGAACATTTTTGTGCTTAGGTTTTATTCCATCTAAAGGGATGCTATTAACCAGGGCGGTTTCCCAGGAAAAGGGCAAAGCACACACACACACAAGCAAACAGTCAAAAAACAAATTAAAAAAAAATTAATTTCTCCTACTACTAGTTGCAGTGCAATGAAAAACCCAAGCCAACCTATGCATTAGTTATTTCTTAGAGACAGATATGCTTGACCCTTGACTTGCAAAAGTACTCAATTTTCTAGACACTTGTGCACATGTGTACATGCATGCAAAAACGTTTATATAAATCTATATTTGTGTGTGAAAAAAATCCTGTTAAATCAATGCAAAACCCAATGACATCCCTCCTGCGTTTTTCACGCATTTTATTGAGACAGAATGTTTGTAGAAAAAAAATTAATTTGCCTACCTGAAACAATTCACTTCCCTGCCAGCATTCAAGTGCTAATTTTTTTTACTTTTAAAGACAAAACTTTTTGTTTTGCTGGTGTGGAGAGATCTATAACAATTTGCTGAAACCTTAATTAACTTGAGAAACCATGGGAGTTGACAGATAAAAACCATTCTTGGTAGAAAAAGCCAGGAAAATATGAATATTTTCTTCCAGCTTGGAAGTCTGCTACATCATTTTTTAAATTAGTCATATTGCAGAAGATTGGATTAGTCATGGAATCACCTAAAAGCTGCCATAAAAAGCCTTGCAATTTTACTATTAAAATTACACATGTTCTAAGAGTTGAAGAATTTAATATTCATATCCTATATATTATGATGCTGAGTAAAACTCAAGACAATACCAGCTATCTTTAAGAGACTCCTATACCTGAAAAAGGACTTAATTGTTTGAGAAAAAAAATTTTAATTTATGCTAAACTTAGCCAGGGAAGAAGGATGCTGGAAGGGAATTTTCAGTAAGATCTGAATAGAGAAAAGGGCCAAATTCTGTGCTTGTGAAAAACAAGTGGTTCACAGTCATTACTAGGCATCAAAAAACCCAGAGGATGACTTCATTGCTTTCACAAAGATGTGATTCAATCACATTCAGTAGAAGTGCAGAGGTTTTTTACTGCTGCTTGTGTCACTCGGAGTGTACAAGTAGCCACAGGGGAACAGGCTGAGGCTGCACTCCAACCTGAGAGATTTGTCTAAAATCTTCCCCATTTTTTGTTGTTACAACTGGACTGAGCCAGTGTGTTACAGTGCTACTAAAATAAGAGTTTAGAGAAACAGAATCAAATCAAGCATGGGATATAAATCACTCTGCTTAAAAACAAGTACTTTTTTTCTCAGTGTTACAGCCTTGGATCAATTCAGCAGATCTTTCAGACCCCCAGCAGGAATGGTCACAGCCTTTTTGTTTTGTGATTTAATTGCAACACACAGAGGATTTCAATATATCATCCTGAGCTGCCATGAAAGAACAAAAGGTGTCAATACACAGTGTAGTGCCCAGAAAAGGTCAATACAAGGAACCAAAGGTAGTGTGGATCATCAACCATCAGGAACCATGCTGAGAACACTTTATTGCTTCCCTACCTGCACCATGGTCGTCTTTCTTAGCCATGGTAAGAAATCGGAGGGATGATGAACATTTGGGTGTTCTCTTCATTATGAGCACCAGCATTCTCTTAAGTATTTTCCTACAGCAATATCAAGACAGCATCCTCTGCTGTCATGACACTTTGGTATACTATGCCTCTAAATATTCATTCCAAAAATAAATGTGCTAGTACCAACAGGATCACTGTGTAAGTGGCTGTGGGGGCGTGAGAGCTAAGGAATGGCAACAGGATCGCCAGAAAATAAGACTTCCATTTTGGAGTCTCAACCTATCCACCATTGACTGTACCTTGTAAAAGCAATATAAACCAGTAAACTCAATACCAGCAGGCCACAGTCCATTAAAATATTAAAATAGCAATGCTGCAAGTACTACAGACTAGTAGAGGATGTGAAACTATCAGCAAACTGCATTTAAACTGGAAAAGAAAAGTGACTTGTGTTTGCCCTTATTACTGTGGGGGAGAAAAAAATAATATAATCAATGTAGCACATCCAAAGCAACTACATTTTATCATCCCAGGCTTAATTTTTGCAGCCAAAGAAGGATTTATGCTGATTGATTGAAAGCATTACTTGGAGTTTGTGCTATGCTTTATTTATTTATTTGCTGAGGAAGGAGGCTCAGCACTCATTAGGTATTTATTGCATTGACCAGTTTTTATCAAGGCTTTTGAAGTGCTATAAAACAGGCTAATCAGGTGAGCAACATTTATATTCATGCTTAGAGTGGTTACAAATGAATTGATCAAGTCCAAGGAAGATTTCAATAGACGAGGTTTTGCAGCCCAGTGCTTAGAGAAGCTGAGGCACTTCTAGACATTACCTTAAGGATATTAAATGGGAACTCCCCTGTGTGAAAATAAGCTCCTCAGCAAGTTTGTTTTTCCCCACAGAAGGCTGCAAACTTGCAATAGCACAGTTCCAGTACACTCCACTGTAGCCTATCTGGTACAACTCTAACCCACAGACAGTAAGAGCAACTTCGGTTTTACAGTGATGACACAGGACAGTCACTACAGCCACTGGGCACATCTGCAAGGGCAAGTGTGACCAGCTTCAGACACATTGTAGTATTTAGAAACATGTCCATAGGGAACACTACCATAAGAGCACACTGCAACTGCAGTAGAGGGAGAGACAAAAGGCACTATGTCCAGGTCCCAACTGAGACAGAACAGGTCAAAAAAGGTATGGCAGTACTTCACTTGGTGTTTCCTTACAGTATTCTGCAGTTTAAGGACGGCCAACAGAATATTTACAAAATAACAGGGCAGTCTTTTTTTCATCCAATACTGAACCAAACCTTGTGTTGTGCTTCAGGAATTGTTACCTTTGAGACCAGATGTAAAGCCAAGCCATTGCCCTAATCCCAAGAATCATTAAAGATCCATCCTACTGCATTTTTTCATTAATGTTAATCCTGATGCCCTGGCCATATTCCCACTGAGATAATTGCTATTTGCCTCTGCAAATTCCTCCCTTTGTTTCAACAAGGCCTAAGCAGACAAAAATCATCCCTATGTAACACCACCAGCGTGTTTATCCCATTCTTCCCCCAGGTTCTCTGCTTACTGTACTGGGAACATAGTGTACTTATGTCTCTTTTAGCAGCAGCATTACACTGTGTCATTTCAGCAGGGGATGGTGCAATGCCACATGCAGAGTGGAAAGAGGGTTTTTGTTAACAGTAGATTGAATATCCTCTTAGTGCTAAGAATTTCCTAAGTAAGCTGAAGCAAACACATTATTCATGTGAAGTCAGAATCTCCCTAAGCATAAGGAGTAAAAAAACAAAAAAAACCAAGCCTGAGACCAATGTGACTTTTAGCAAACAGGCCACAGAAGGGACATCCTTGCTGAGGAGTGAGTGGCAGATGAGTGTGCAGTCACCAAACTGCACCACACAGGACTGGCACCGAACCTCAGCTTCAAAACTCAGGGAGATGGTGTGCTTTGACATTAGCACCATGAGCAACTGGATTCAAAACTGACCAATGAATTGTCCCTAGAATAGGCTGCTTTAAATGGCACATGTCCCTCATGTGTATCTCAGTACTTTTTAGGTAAGGAAGACATACTGGTGTAATAGACAAGAAATCAAATCTGGGTTCAAGCTGTTCTCTGCTTTTGGCTTTATTGAGCTACATAAGACTGCTCGTTTCACAGTGTTTCTCATTCCTCTCCCATACTATATCTTTTTGAGATCAAGAATTTAGCTCTCAAAAAAAAAAATGGAAATTATTTTATGTTAAAGAAGGTTGATATTTACTAAGGGTAGGCTTCAACTCCTAGAAATTAAGTTAAACTTCAGGAATTTAACTTGGTCAGATTGACACTTACTCTGGACAATGGTAAGAGATTCACTCCTAGAGAGAAAAATCTTTCAAAAAACATGTAAGACATTTTCTGGCTCATCTTTTGCAAGTTGCATCATCTCCTAGCAGGAGCTCAGGCATTAGCTTTTACAGCAGAGCAGTTTTTTCTTGCTTAACTTTAAACACAGAAGAGGTGTTTTAATTTAAAAAGGTATTTGTCCAGAGCAAGTGTAGCTGAGACTAATCTCTCCATTCTCCAGAGCTGAAAGAACAGTCCCTCCAACAAACATGAGAAATGTGGAAACTATTTAAAGAAATCCTTAGCCAGCTGCATACAGCACATTGCATGAAACAATATTCCTATATCACACTGTACATCATTAAATACACAGTTTGGAACATCCTTTCCTTGACATTATAGTTTAATGGCACAAGGTAATAGCCATCCAGTTACTATATGAAATCCCCAAATATTCACAATACAGAGGAGGCACAAGGGAGTAAACTTACAAACTGTGACCTGTTAATGGGGTGTTGGCTTCTGCTCAGGTTTCAATAATCCATGGGCACAGGGGTTTCATTTTGTACCCCTTTAAGTTGGCACAGGTCAAAGAGCCCATGCCCTCATTATCGGGTCACCAGGCTGCAGGTGCCAAATACTTTTCAGTTTCTGGGCAAGCAGCAGGTCTCAAATCTGCACATGGCATACTCAAGACTGCTCAACGCATAATAATGTACCTTCTTTTTGCAACTCCATCTCTCCTTAGGTAAAGCATGGGCAATTTTAAGGAGAAATTGTTAGCCTTTTTTTTTGTCTTGCTGCTGAGCTAGCACAGCCAATATATCATCACCTCCATTTTCCTCCTTCCCATCATTGCTTGTCAGTCACAATTAGAATCGTTGCTCAGTTCCTGAGTTGCTGCTTATGAACAAAGGCAACTTTGAAAAACAAAAAAAAGTCAACTTCAAACCATCTGATCTCTCCTTTCATCCCTAGCCAACAGCAAACAACATTAAAACACAACAAAAACCAGATGTTCATGCATTCAACAGAAATGATCAGAACATGTCACTGTCTTAATCCAAATATTAAAAATGCAACAATCAAAATGAGGTGTCAACAAGGGACTAAAGGACTCAGAGAGTACCCAGCAGTGTTCCTATCATTACCCAGAAATTATTTTTACAGTTACTGTGTTTTTTGAAAGTTTTTAACAGATCATTAATTTGACACAGAGCAGAGACTTTCACCCAAGCACAGTCCTAGTTTTTGAGTGGTACTAATATAACAATACAATTTGTCAAAATTTTATCAAAATTAATCAAAATAAATTTTTTACTACATTTCAGAAGATGAAAAACACTCTACAGACAGAATGTTGGAATATAATTCAGTTAGTAAAGTTATTCATGTTCATGAGAAATCAAAGGTAGTAAACAAGTTTCAGCCTTGCACTGGATGTGTAGAAAAACATCGCTGGTCTAATAGGAATTGTGTAGCTATCACTCCACCTAAAAGCACTTATAATTTGAACACTACATGACAACTTGCTTTCCATCACTTCCCATGAGCCTTCTGGCTGATGAGACACTACAGCATTTGCAGCGGTGATTGATGGTAATATCTGGCCATGAATTAAGTTCAGCTTCTGCTTTAGAAAGAAGGTCCAAAGCTGGACCAGAGGTGCTAGAGCCTAACTTCGCAAACCAAAACAAGAGAAAGCTCTACTACTGATGGTGCTCACACTGCCTCTGTACTTCCACAGTAGAGGGATTGATTTCAGTAAATGCTGCTGGTGGATGTTGGGTATAAGGTCACAATCCAAGATTCAGTGGGTAGGTTGGTGTTGTTCTCCTTCCCCTTCATCCACACCAAAACATTAGTTCATCCAGGTCTTAGACATGGTCTTCTAGTTCAGAGAAAAAGTTATGAAAGAAATTATCAGGAAAAAACTTTCCTCCTATCCTAACAAACTGGTACTAACACCTGATTGATAAAAGCCATACCATACATTAGTGGTAACCAGCACATCTACAAATTTAAGATTATGAATATTTAACATCTCAACCCAAACAATACCAAGGCAAAAGAGAAAGAAAGCCCTTCCAAAAGTTCCTTGAAAGCAAATGCTGTCACAGGGACTAAAATTTTAGTAAGACTACCGTGTTGATAGGCAAACAACATCAGAGGTCAGAGATGCTCTGTATGCATGTCATTACCTGCAACACCATTTCATTGCAGCTGACATATCTACAGCAAGAACTTTCAGCTGCCAATGTTTACTGAGCTGAAAAAGGTCAAAGAAATAGAACTGACCTTTCCATGTGGGCCTGCTGGGTAAACATGAGGCATTGCTAGGCTTGAAAATGGATTAAAGGGGCAAGGGGGAAGGAAAGCTCTTACAAGAGCCTGCAAAGGTAAAATCCAGCAGGGCCCCCACTCCCTCTAGTGCTATCTCAGCAGCCATTTGGGCTTCACTTTGTTAGTTTTCAGAGTAGGGACTTTTGGCCTGGACATCCAACAGCACAACTGGGTGTACACAAAGGCTGAAAACCTCTCCTGCTCAGACACTTAGGAATGCAGACCCAGAATGAGTCTGCAGATGCACACTGCATCTTACTGCTATCACCACTTGAGGACATAGAAACAGTGGCATTAATTTTGCATCAAATTTTTATTTCCCTATGGTCATTCCTTTAGGGAGAAAGAGTACTTTGTCTCTGGAGGCCAGTGACAGAAGCTGCCTTAGCTTTGCATAGCCAGGATTTTGTCAGTGAGCTCCTCCCACACCACAACTCTGCAGCAGTAAGAATTACCCAGGCACTAGTTCGCATTTCAGCACACAGCACCATGTTATCTCTTCTGTCAGCATTACCAAGACCTCTTCGAAAAGAGTCAATAGAACAGAACTGCAGAGAGGTGCATTTACCAGACACACTGAATATGCCAGATGCAACACCAATGTGCTGCCTCTCTGCCTTTCCACAGAAGACACTGAACAACTCCAAAAAGCACAAATTACATAAAGGCAAGCTTAGTCCAACCCTCAGTAATTTTAAAACAATCTCAGACCAAGAACGGACATCCAGATTTTCAAGGAGTGAACATCCACAACAATAAAGACTGCATGCAGGATGAGAGCAACTTCTGGGTAATGTCCTCCTTTGGAGATCCTTACAATAGTTACATATTGGGGGAAAAGCACAGCACCTTGAAAGCCTGGCCTTTGGATACAAAGCAGTTTTTCCCTGTGCTTTCAGAACCTTGTCTCACTGCTTCCAGACTGTGGAGGACATGCATAGAGTAAAATTAAGGTCCCTACACAGACCTGGGAGCAGCAAAAGCTGCTCTGAAACGGCAGGTTCAGTGCTGAGCAAACACAAACCCTGCAATTTTGAAGCCATATTTTTAGGAGTACAGCTACTCAACTTGCTGTGGTAGTATCAGCATGAAGCTATCGTGAAATCACAAATAAAAATGGACAGGAGCCAACAATATGAAAGCAGCATAATTCCTTTTAATACAGCAAAACAGTGACTCAAAAGGTATATTCATCATAACTGTATCATTATTTCATACCACCTTAAAATTTGAAATTTTTGTGACTTTTTGTCACTTGCCTCAGCAGGCTTTTATTACCAAGTCAAATGGACACAAAAATAAACAAGAAGGAAAAGAAATACAGACAGACCAGTAACACACTGAGAATAGTCTAGCCATTTGAAGACAGTACATCATTTCACAAGTCAGAGCAGTATTTCCTTTTGTGTGGATTTTTATTTTACTTTTTTCCTAGAACATTCAAGTGCATCTTTAATGTATTATTCAAACAGAAGCAATGATTAATTAATCAAAACTCTGTTGTATAGGGAGAAGAAAACTGGGCTCTTGTGCAACACCCGGCCAGATGCTCCAACTTAAAGGGAATCATAAGGGAGGATGTGTCAGCAATAGTGCTTAATTATGCAGTAAAAAAAGATGGGATTTCAGAGACAGCTTTTAGGTTTTTAGCAGCATCTCTTTTCAGTGCTTCTCTTCACCATATATAAGCTGTGTGCCCCTTTCAATGTCCCATCTACTTCAGCAAAGAGTTCTTGATTCAGTATCAGGCAATCTGGCTTGCACAGAACCCTTAGCAGCTGGATTCAAAACTGACCAATGAATTGTCCCTAGAATAGGCTGCTTTAAATGGCACATGTCCCTCATGTGTATCTCAGTACTTTTTAGGTAAGGAAGACAGACTGGTGTAACTGACAAGAAATCAAATCTGGGTTTAAGACAGCTGTTCTCTGCTTTTGGCTGCTCGTTTTACAGTGTTTCTCTTTTCTCTCCCATACCATGTCTTTTTGAGACCAAGAATTTAGCCCTCAAAAAAAAAAAAAAAGAAATTGAAATTCTTTCAAATGCTTAAAACCATCCTTATGCATAACCCTAACCCCATCTAGGACAGGTCTGAGCAGGGCTGTTTCAAAAACAGAACTCCTTTCCAGGTGTGTCATGGCCATGACAGGAATCAAAACCTGTAATGCCTATGAAGAAAATGCAAGCTAGGTATTAAGAGAAAATTTCTTTATAGCAATGACATATGAGAACACATTACTGAAATTTTCTGTAGAGCATCTCTTCTCAGTAGCCCAGACCTCCTGAAGAATAGGCTGGATACACTTCTGTCCAAAATAGTTCAGGTTGAATTGCTCTTGTCACAGGGCAGAAATGAGCTACATGAGCTCTTGTGATCTCTTCCAGCTCTGATTTTCTACAATTCTACATATTTTAGGATTAGAAATTTAAAAATTTTAAATTAGCATGTCATTTTCAAAGGACTGAGCTTTTCACTGTTTCCATTCATAAAAATATCTGTATTTGCCTTAATTAAACTATACCTAAGAAATGGGTTCTTAAATTTATTTTTTTAAATGTTTTCTGCAACATAAATTTTTTGCCTCCTGGTTAATATTTCAAATCAGTAGCTACAGGAAAACCTCAGCCTGAATAACTGATTTATTTTTTTTTTGGTCACTTAAAACACAAGGTAAGATTTTGAGAGATTAAATATAAAGCAACAAATATAGGAAATAAAATAACTGTTTGCTGCTCATCAGCCCTAAAGCTCAAAGACCACTTATTTGGCTCCAACCAGTGTTACTTGAGAATCACTATCAGAAGCCCATAAGTTAGTGGAAAAAAAAATAAGGCAAAACCAAAACCCCCTAAACATCTTGTTCAAGTACATGCTAAATCTGAAAGCAGAAAATGTATCATTTTGAATCTTCATATTTATTAACATTTCTTTATTGTCCCCTCAAATGCATATTTCTTTCCCTAACCTACTGCATCCTTCCCAAGGTCACACCTCTCCTCTTTCACAATCACGTGCCTTGTCAAACTGCAATGTTGTGGCAGGGGAGTAAACTCAGGGAAGAGTTACCCAGGAGAACAAACCATCACAGTAATGCTTCCTTAGCCATACTGCTAAACTTTCTAATTAAACTATCTAAATGGGCAGTATGGTATTTCTTCTCCCAAGAAAATATATACACATATGCAGAACCAGGACATAACCACAAAAAAATTAATGCAAAATAAACAATCAAAAATACACAATATGAGCAAAGGCTGGATACTTTTTCCAGGTGAGAAGTAATTGACAGATGCAGCTGCCCATCCTGAATTTAAAGACATCAATCTGCTTAGGTCCCTTAGAACAACTGCCAGCAAAACCAGTCTGTAACAAAGTGTAGCTAATGACTCATGGTTTGTTATTTTTCTGAAAGTTGACAATTACTAAGGGCAAAACACAATGATACAAGGTATGTGAACCCACTCTGCCTGAATTAGCCAATATGTCCAAATGGCCTCAAGTGAAACCAAGGTGACTGAGGAGGCCCTGGAAGGTGGGCAGCCCTTCTGCATGACTCTACAGCTAATTAGCCCTTTCAAGAAGCAGGAATAATTAGTGTAATTTGAGCACCTTGCAAGAAAGGGCACGTTACCTCCAGGTACCTCTGCCTGGTGCTGCAGTAAGCAGACCTAGAGAGCTGAACAGCTGTGCTTTTACCAGAGTTGTGTCTATACATATTGATGCTGGCAAATTGCTAAATCCTCCTCAGAAATTTAATTCCCATGCCTATTGCTACTGCTTCTCCATTTGCTCTGTTGTTACAGATTAAGTTTATTAAGACCCATGCCAAAAGGGCTTTGGCTAGTTTCATTTTTAACACTAATGCTGACAGTATATGATGCAAATTGGGTTGTTACATCACCTTTCTTTAGATCAAAGGAGGTTAATTTTACTTAATGCTAGTTATGACAAAAGCTAACATATAGGTTTTAGTCATTACAAACCCAAGCCTTGCTTTCCAGATTTGCACACCAGAGGTGGTGATGAAGATGGTCAGTGTAACAAGAAGACAGAGTGGCAATGCTGCAGATATCCTAAGAAATTCAGTCTATGTTTGGCATCCTTTAAGGGAGATGCAAAAACGGAACTTTTTTCTTCACTGGCAACAGAACAAAGCTATTAAATTTTAGAACAAGAATCATCTCATGTCTTGCATCTAAGGGCAGGCAGAGGAAGATTGGAAAGTCACAAATCTGAGGTCCACAGGCAAAACCATGGCTGTGTCACTGCTCCTCACCCAGGAGTGTGGACAGGCAATAGGTCTGGAGTTGAACCCACCTCTACCACACCAGATACATCCCCAGCCTCACTCCATTGGCCAATGTGGTCCTAAAACTTCCAGAACAGACAGCAAGGGGGTAGTTTTGCTCTAGTGCACCCCTGACTCACTATGCACACACATCAACCAGTGAGGATGACTTTGCACTTGAATTCAGATTTCCTTTCAAACTCCTGCTTTGGACACAAAACCCAGTAAACATTCTCCAGTGTGGATGGGGTCCATTTCTGCATATCCAGATGCAAAGGTCACAGCTTTATGCAGTCATGCTGCCAGATGTCTACCAAGGCCAGTTACCAACCACTGATTGAGTCTCTTAATTCGAGTGCTTGATCCCTCCTATAACAACTCCTCTTTCCCTTGATGACTGCATCCCAGCCAAAAGATTATCCTTCATCCTGAGGATATAGGGTGCCCTTTACCAGCTTCATCCAATCTTGCACCCATTCTTCATCTCCATTGCCACTGCTGAAATACTTTGAGATAGGTCAAGGCTGAATGTTCGAAAACATATCACTTATGAGCTTTTTTTTTGTAAGTCTTCCCTTCCAAGCAGCCCATCTGACTTCAGTACCTGATTTCTGAATCGAGGAGGGTACCCACTTCCCTGGATCTGCTCCTGTTCATACAGCCCAGAATATTGTGAGCCATCCTCACTACCATGCACATGCCTGGTTTACCTTCAGCCCACTGTGTGCTTAGAGCCCCAAGGTGCTCCTCTGCAGACCTGCTCCCCAGTCAGTCTGTTCCCAGCTCACATTGCTGTACTGGTTTATCTTGCCCCAGGCCCAAAAATGTTAAGGTCACTCTGAATGGCAGCCCTGCCCTCGAGCTATTTACTGACTAGAACCCCAAATCTGGTGTCATTCAAGAAACGTTACTCTCAACAGTTTTTGTGTCACAGCCCACTGCTGTTTCCCCCCTACACACAGATACCGAAAATTCTACCCTAATCATGGTTTCCTGTACTGTCTGACCATATAAGAGACATTCAGTGTTAAAATATTATCTGTCACATCTTCCAGGATCATGAGTGAAATAAACTACCAAACTCACTAACACTTCTGCCTCTATGAGGCAGAAAACCAGCATTTTTATACATTGCCTTTAAGAGTCCCTCTTCCTTCATGCACCATCCAAACTGACAAAAAAAAAATTGGATGTAGCCTCACTCAAGATTTTTTTGGAGCATTCCCCTCAGTCTGTGGAGTGTAAAAGCATAGCCATGCCATGCCACATTGGAAAGTGTCTTTGACTGTCAGAAGCTTCTAGGGAGGTTTGTCAAAACTGCCCTCACTTTGGTTCATTAGCCTTTTGCCCTTATTTTCAGTGCACCTGACTGCTTCACCTCTTCAGCATTTAATTATTCCTTTTTCCAACCAAGCTGAAGGCTAAGATTTGGCCTTGGGCCCCTCTGTCTGCTCCACATATGCTCATTAAAAAGTTGGTGTTATATGAAAGTGAGAAGGAGACAACAGAAAACAAAGATAAAGTGGTGATAAGAAATAAAACCAAAAATGATAAAACACTCAGTGTATGCAAAGAAAAAGTTCACTGTTTATTTCTAAACCGTACAGGCTAACACTTTTTTGCTCACCTATCTTGAAATGGTTAAACATGGATACTAATAACATTCTGCTACTCACCAGCACTTCATGAGCTTCCTAACAGAGTTTAAAATAAAAGAAAATAAATTAAGGTAGGAGCTGTCCTGTCAGACTCCCTTATTAAAAAAGCCAGAGCTTTTCTCCATTTTCCTCCCTCTATGTCTTCTCTAAAAGGGCAACAGGAAGCACACTGATAGCTCTGAAAGACCAACACTGAGAATTCTCAACAAATGCTTGTCTGTCACAGTGAAACCAACTTCCTGAGCATAAATTATTCATGTTCAAGGATGAAAGTATCAGAGTGGGTAACCCAGAAGATTAGGACATTTCTTGCATGGCACTTTTCGCCTACTGCAGGGCAGACTGTTTCTGTTATTTGTAGCTAAGATTTGCCAAGAAAGTTAAACTCAGCCAAGACATCTAAAGGTCTTTTTGGATCACTGTTTTGCTGCTCTCCCTATTACTGTTCATCATACAAAAAGCTTCTTTGACATTTTCAAATAATTTATTCAGACCAGGAACACAAAACACAGAATTGAGGGGTTTCAGATTATCAAACACCATCAGATTCCAGACTGTGATTTCCACCAAAAGGGAGATGGGCACCTGAACTCAGAACCTTCTTCAGTGCCAGTCATATGAGCCATCATAGAGCCATCTTTCATTTTGTGGGTTTAGGGAATAGGGGGGTTGTTTTTCATCATCTGCAGTACTCATTGAATACCTTGGTAACTTTTTAATGCTCTGTAATTGATGTTATTACCCAATAATAAAAAGTATAATTACTCAGGTTACACATACAGGGGAAAAGAAGAGATAACTGGAAGTGAACTAGGACAATTTTTTTCCTAAATTAAAAGACACCATTTGAGGGAAGAATTAGTTACAGATTCTCCTTTTATGTGAATCACATCATACATTTTTAGGTAAAACAGTGAATTCTGCTATTGCTTCTGTGTTCCCATTTAAGATGCAAATCCTGTGAAGTAGTTACAGATGTGAATCAGTTTCCACTCTAGTTAGGGGTTAAATTCACTCATTTCTGTATGTTCTATAACTCTGTTCTAAACCCTGTCTATTACACATTCCCAGCTATTAGCAGCAACCCTCTGGGCTGCTTTTTCTCAGCACTTCTCATTGTGTATTTTGATGCATGATTCATACAATATTTGATTTACCCCTTCATTAACTTGCCTCAAGTAGAGAAGGTTGAATGCTATTAGGTCAAAAGCATTTGAAAAATTTCCTTCTTTTCGGCTGATCTATTCAGTGAATCAATATTCTTCCTACTCAACCAGTTCAACTCCCATAGGAAGTCAGATGTTCATGATCCTGACCTTAAATATTGGCCCTTAGTACATCACTTAAAATGATAGACAGTAATTACTGAATTGGTGGACAGTACTGTCAGCTGAGAAAAAAACAGGGAAAGACAAACATAGATACACTGAGATCAGGTTAACAGGATCTCATGAAGAGAGTGATACATTGCAGCTTCCTTCTGATAACAAATACACTGGATCTAGTATTTTTATGCAAATCTATGTATGTTTCAGGCTGGAAATTCTGATTACAAAGAACTTTGATTCAATTCCTTGTATGTCAGACACATTATCCCTTCCCCCTTCAACTCTTCTGGTCAAACCCTTGGAACCTCAAGAGCTCCAGTAGTACTGCATTATTCATCTTCACACGACCAAAAAGATAATGCTGCTATCTGGTATGAATTCAGACCCTATATTCCAAGAAGGGAGCATCGTGCAAACTGTCATTAGCACTACTGCCTCATTTGAGATGAAGAGAACTGATTTAACCTTTTTATTTGTATTAATAAAAAAAAAAACAAAGAAACATCAAAACAAACAAGCAAAACAAAAAAAATCCCAAACAAACCTTTTCTGCACATTCAAAAGATTGTTTAACAAAAGTAATTACACAATGGTCAATACAGGTGGACAAACAGTACTACTCCTCGTCAGGGAAGAGCATGGAAAACTATCAGTTTTCAATACTCATGTGAAAAGACATACATTTGTGAGCATAATGTAAAGGTGTCTAGTTCTGCCATAACTATGTTTTACTAGCAGCAGTGAAAGTCTTCCCATATATAAGAAAAAATCTGAAAGTTCAGAAAATTCCATGAGACAAAACAGCACACAGGTTCTGATGGGTTTTTCACTAAATTTTTGGTTTTGGCAATACAAGCTACATCATGGACCTCAATTCACATGGACATTACCACCTCATTCAATTTTCCTTACATCCCACAACCAGATTTGCACAAAACACATTGGGGCAATGAATACAGACACATGAAGTCCCCAAACTCTTCCTGACCCTTACTACAGAAGGAGAAATTTAGCAATGGGGAATTTAATTTGTTCTTCAAAGTACTCAAAGTGAATTGAGGTTGACATGCAGGGAAAAAGATAGTGCTTTGCTTAAAACAGTTCCCCTGCCACTACTGAAAGCTCTTCCATGGTATTTATCTCTCTGCTTTGGAGCTAAGGAGAAAGAGCAATGCTGGAGACAAGAGCACTCAGTTGGCACATCAAGTATTTCCAGGCAAAACACTTGCCATGTGCCTTCCCCAAGGTGACCTCCATTGCAGCTGACTAGTTTTTCAGACAGTTTACAATGCATTCACCAAGTGGCCATGTGTCCTTCACCTGAAAATTGCTGCCATGTGAATTATATAAAATAAATCAGCCCAAGTTCTTTTGACTGGACAGGTATGTCCTGGGCTATGTCTCCAGAGCCTTGGATAAATAAATACAACTCTGAAGATCCTCTACACATCATATTTCATTATAATTCTGCTTATAAATCAATATACTAAAAGCAAGAAACTCCCCATGGATGTCATTACAACTCTGCATAACAATATATTTTACTTGGATAGCTCACTCTACACTAGAACAGATCCCTTCTGATTACTCTATTTAGAAATAAAATAACTTTAATTTGAAATATTTACCAGTCTGCGATGGTATTTTTTACCCAATGCCAGTTTGAATTTACCATTTAAGTCCTAGTTAGCAGATACAGCATTTTTATTTCAGGCAGCAACTGCTGGGCTTATTTAAATAAAAAAATCTTTAGAGAGAAGGTGTCATTGATAAGTTCATTTTTGTAAGTATACACTTATATGCTTCAGATACCAATTATAAAGTATTAAGAGCGTAAACAATAGGGTTATCATAGCAAGTTTGTGACCTTTTTTCTTAAGTCCTTGACACTTGGGGCAAGGTTCATGGCAGTTCTAGTTTATCAGATGAGTCTATCACAGGTCAGCTCAAGCACAGATCTGCTTTTAAAAAATTAGCAACAAATACCAGGTATACTTTAAATATCTTAAATATTTACCTTTATGTGGCAGCTTTATGAGATGCTGGAAAAGAACAATCCTTAGCCTGAAGATATATAGCCTGCTTCTGGACTGCTGTCAACCTCAATAATGACAGTAAGAGCAGAAAAGTGGTAGATCTTTGATAACCCCTCTCCTCCAGCTCTGCATGTAAGTGGGTGATTTAAGCTGAACTGTAATACAGAAAGATCTCCTAAGATCTAGCTAAGATGGTGATTGAATGGTCCTTTCTCTTTCTGATCAAAGAGTGAAGTCAAACACTGTCTTTTAAGCAGTTGATTTTCCTCAGCTATCCACCACATGAACAAAAGCTTTTGAAACAGTTCGTCCAAAAGGAACTACATCTCACCTGTCAAGAGAGATGTAGCAAGAATAGGTTTGCAGACTGCACTGGCTTTTAAGTGTTCATGAGCTTTTTGTGCAAGTATGAAAACATTACCATCAGCTTCCAGATCAAACTGCTGCACAGAAAAATACTATCTACATGAGGGAAATTGTACCTGCAGATTTTAAGAAAGACGACTTCCCAACACTTTAAATTCAGGAACAAAGGAAAAAAAAAGGCATGTAAAAACTCAGAGTTAACAGAGTCACTGGTAATGGTCTGTGTCTCCAAGGACTGTGTCAGCAGCTTGGGGAAGATCTGTGTTGATACAGTCTCCAAGAAGTCTTGGGTCAATTGGAGCATAGAAATCACTGTTCATTTGCCACAGTAGATTCAACTTGTTACTAAAGACAGAATTTAAGATCATTTTAGTTCTGTAATGCTCATTGTCCAGACTGAGCTCGCAGACACCCCTTATTCTCAGTGTAGGAAGACAAGCAGCTCCAGTGGAGATCTCGCACATCTGCCAGTTCAGGGTCAGGAACAGGTTCCACGTCCAACCTGCAGCTTGCTAAGCCTTACATACCACAGCTGAATACACACAGATATTATATGCTAAATGAAATATTTCTACACAAAAAAAAAATTAATTTTCTTGTATTGCAGAGCCATTGCTGAATATGTAACCTAACAGTTAACATTTGACACACTTTCCTGTTGTAGAAATACTATTGCAGCCAGCAGCGCCTACATTGTGTGAAACTCAAAACCAGATCCACACCAGAGGAAGACAGCAGCTTAATATACAGCTTGGTCTAGTACAGCACCTGAAGATCAATAAAACTTTTTTAGCCCACGAAAGAGCAAGATGCCAGCACAAGATAAGAAAACAAACTCTTCTAGACTTGATCTCACCTTGCCTTTCTCATAGCCATGGACAAGTGAGCAATATCAACACTGCAGGAAGAGTAGTGCCAATGAAATGTCAGCATACAGAAGCTAAGTTAAAGAAGAATTCCCAATTCCCTCTGATTTTACACAGAGCTTCTCTTACAGGGTTAACTTTTATTTCAGCACTTAACTTCACAGTGATATTAAGGTCTCAACTAGAAAGCTGTGTACCAGAACTTAGAAAGAAGCTCCTCAAAACCCAAGAGCTTTGTCTGAATATTTCATTCAGCAACACCAAGTTCAGCAGCAGATAAGAACAAAGTAAACTTAACTCTTAAAATTAGACAAAACTTTTTATTATCAAGAGATAAAATTACTTTTTGTCCCACTTTGCTCCCATCACTCCTGTCTCTGGGAAGACTGAATCCATTAGAAGTATTTTTTATTAAATATATCCACTCTAAGATAATCTTCTATTATTCTAAGGCATAATTAGGAAAGAAAACTTCCATCCATATTTAATTAAATCTGAAAAAAACCTCTTACTGTAATCAAAGGTAATTTAGACCTTCCACCAAGAACTTAGCATTGCCAATGATAAATTTCAAGAATTTTTCTGGGTTGGATCCATCTTTTAAACAAATACAGGTGTAAGGAACTTTCTATTATACTTCAAAAAACAGTTTCAATTGAGAAGCAGACTCAGCAATGTTTCATTCACCCTCTTAAACCAATGAAGGCCTGATCTGTAGCTCATTAGAAGAATCATTCCAGCAAGATCTGTGAGCTTTGTATCAGGCTGAGAACGCAGAAATTTCTTTTTGTGCCATACTTTCAGACTAACAAGGGGAAAACCATCTTGCCATCAGCATCAACAACAAAGTTCATGCTCTTCAGCGAGTACTGTATTTCAAAGGGTGTTTGTTCCTCCCTCAAACTTTGTGTAAAAACAGCTGCTGGAAATACTCAACATAAGTATTGTGGCAAGAGAAATAACTGACTTTAAAAATGCTGGTCTCTCCATAATGTGGAGTAGCTCATTGCCACAGCAAGGTTAGTTCCATTAACAGGTGGATGGAAGGAGGGAGGATTATGTACAGTTCAACAAGGACACAGTCCAGCTCACAAGCCCATCCTTGGCAGGGATGGCAGACCTCAGGAGAAAGGGACCTTAGAGCTCAAGAACTACAAATATCACAAGGCATTTTGGTCTTCTTTCAAAAAGAAGTATTAAAAAAAAAAAAAAACAAAACGAATTCTGAGGGCATTTCTTCACAGTTATGTTTGGGGGCTTTCACCCTCCTTCTCTTTGGAAAGTTAGCACCCTTGACACATACTAGAACAAAACAAAAGTTAAAAATGGCTTTGTCAAATATCCAGTCATGGTCCCTCCATCATGTACTGGGTTCCCTACAGTTCCAGTAGTGAGCAGACCTGAGCAGCACTCCTGAAATAGGCACGGATATAATTTTTGCACATTTCCTCACATAATCAGTCCTTTTCCAGTATGATAGTCTAACATGTGATGCATACTCTGGGCTTACTCCTGTCAGCTCACTTATTTGTAGTTTTAGCATTATTAAGCACCTCAAGCTGAGTTGCCTTTTCTTACTGTGAACAGCTCCTGGATTTGTATTGCACTGCTACTTGGTTTCCCTTTAAAAAAGAAGAAATTGTGGGGGTCATTCTGTTTTTAAACAGACAGGCTCCTTGTATCTTCAGAAAATAAATGTGTGAACACACTCAGAAGCAAGATTGTTATTTTCTTTTTAAATGGCAAAATAGATTTTCTTTATCTAGCTTTGTTTTGCCACAGTTCAGAAAGGGCACTCAGTGCTACAGTGGTGAATTCAAACAATTGTCTGTCAAGCAGAGTGGACTGTGTGCAGAATGAGAGCCAGGGAGGAAGGGACTGCTCACAACTCTGCTGGTAAGCTGGGTGCATCACTCATCCCACACAGCACTGCTGTTGTTGATCTCAGCAGGATATAAGCCCTCTGGGACACACTGCCTGGTCTATGGATCTTGCATCACCTAAAGGAATTGTTTCAGTTGTCTACTCTGGCTCCCCCTAAGGAGTTCAAAGCCAACCCTTGATGTATAGAGAAAACTGTCTTTTATTAATCCATGGAAATTTCATAGTTTGGATCCCTCCTTTTCTTTTGAGATTTCATCTCTCCTCATTCTTCCAGATGTCTGCCCAAACATCCTCTTTCCTCTTCTGAATGCCCCATGCACATGTTCCCTTAACAAGCCCTTCATCTCCTGCACACACCTGGGCCACACATCGCTTCAGCTCCAAAATTTGTTCTGGTGATTCCTTGCAGGCAGGAGTGGTGATATTTACAACTCTAAGACCCATGTCAAGGCAGAGCCAGGCCACAAGTCTCTGGAGATTGTGTTCCCACTGTACAGACCATTACTGCTTTATTGACAACTATGGCTTCCCTCTTACAGGGCTACAGCAGCTCAGCCTGCAGCCAGCTGAGGTCCCATTCTTGACATGAGAATTGAAGATATCACAGACAGCACCTGTGTGTCCCTTGTCACATTCAGTAGGTGTTACTTATACACCAATTTTCTAATGTTGTTGTTAACATTTATGTGAAGCAGGTTGCACTTTCCAGGTCAGAAAACCAAACATGCAAAAAAGCTACTGTAACACCACGTTACATGCAACGGATATAGGATTTGCAAGGCAGCTAAAATGGCAACCTTTGCTCCTCAGCGACTCCACTGATTCAAGCTGTTAATGCTGCACGTGTGTGAACAGAATCCAAAACTAATGCCAAACCTGTCAGAGGCAAGCCAGATCCCCATCAACAGAGAGGGGATTTGTAGTAGCTTAGAATCTACTACTTGAAGGTTTAGTTTCAACAAGCGAGGTTTTGATTTGGAAGAATTGGAACCAAAGAGGATATGGGCAGATTTTCTAACCAAAGTCCCAAATCCTAATTCTTCAGGCTAGGGATGGTCAGCACTCCTAATAAGCTTGCATGGCTACCCAGACAGAGTCACAGGTGATGCGCTGTTGCCTACCTGGTGATGTTTTCCACAGCCACCTCTCAGCAGAGCTCTCTGCAGTGTAAGGTCTCTGGCTCCTACTATGATGGTCTAACACACTGCTTCCTTAAACTACTTTCCTTTCTGCCCTCCTTGCAGGGACCATCTTTGTGGGTGAACAACTGATGGGCCACACTAAATGCTCAAACCATTTTCTGGATGGCCCATACTTCCAGGGGCTCCCAGAGAGCCTCCAACCCACTGCTACTGACAGTGGAGGTACCTGTATATAGATGTCTCCTAAAGTACAAGTCCATGGAGGCCGATACCAGCCCGGCAGGACCTTAGCAGGGTCCTCTCCCAAAGATTCAATACTGTCCCCAAAGAGGACCAGACCAACCAAACTGAGCATTTTTACAAATCCCAAGTTCAATTTGAAGATGCACACAGAATAAACAAGCACCCTGTTCTGTTACTCAGTACAGTTCTTCACTGGGAGTCCCAACAAAACAAGGCTGGGTCATGGCCTTTTGCCATAGGGAGAAAAGTGAGGCACAAAGACAAGCCAGCTTGTCTTCTGCCATCAGACATGAAGAACTGGGGTCTAGGTCCACGGAGCACTACAATAAAGCTCCATCCAGTTGAAGCCATTGAGAAGAAAGCTTTTTCTCCAGAGAGGTGAAAAATTTAACAATGTTTTTGAGGGACAGAGCATTTCTTCTGCCAGAGTGTAGCAGAAGCTTACCATCAGTGGTCTTGACTTCCCTCACAACTGACCTTCAATTCTTCATTAGAATATCAGTCAAGAAATAGTGCTTTGTTTTCTGCTTTAACTGGCTGAGATTTTAATTATTTTGTGTACTGTGTCCCAAAAGTCCCATTTCCTACAGATGGGAATCACTTCAGGTTTCCTGGAAGACTTCCCACCTGGAATACTGGTTCCAGCTCTGGGGCCCCAAACTTAAGGATGTGAACTTGTTGGAGTGAGCCCAGAGGAGGGCCACAATAATGATCTGTGAGGACAGGCTAAGAGTGTTGTACTGGTTCAGTCTGGAGAAAACAAGGCTCTGAGTACCCTGAGGAGGGCAACAAGAAAACTGGAGAGAGATTTTTAACAAGGGCGTGTAGCGAAAGGACAAGCAGTAACAACTTTAAACTGAAAGTGAGTAGGTTTAAACTGGATATTAGAAAAAAACTTTTTACAGTGAGGGTGGTAAGACTGGAATAGGTTGCAGAGAGAAGCTGTGGATGCCCCATCCTTGGAAGTCTGGGTTGGATGGGGTCCTGAGCAACCTGGTCTATTGAAAGTGTCCCTGACCATGGCAGGAGGGTTGGAACTAGATGATCTATATTTTTTCCAGCCCTAAGGATTCTATGATCTTTCCAGGCTTGGTGGGCAATCTGGCACTCTCCAATCCAATTGTTCAGCCTGCAGAGCAAAAGGGAGGCTCAGCTCTAACATTGTAAAGGGATTTAATAACCAATTGCAAAATGCTCCTACCAAATAAAATCCTGCCCCTTAAAGGAAACATTTTTCATGTGCAGCTTCAGTCCATGAAACTAATGAAAACAACACAAACAAAAGGAGATTCAGCTTCTGAACAGAAATACAAATATATAAATATATGCAGACAATTCAAATAATTCTTGCTGCTTTAATTCCCTGGAGATGTAACCAAATATATTACACAAAGCTTAGGTATTAAAAACCAGTGTTTCCAAACAGGGAAATTGCTGCCATAAACATCCCTGGATCTGCTTTTAGAACTACTCTACATAGCCCATCTCTGTCTTGGTTTGCTGTCACGTTTCCACCAGTTTTGTGAGCATCTTGACACTGCCTCACCTCTCCCCTTACCTTGGGGTTTTACCCTACATCACTCAGGATTCCTGAGGCTCAACAGCCAGGGCCATGCTCCCACCACAGCTTGGTCATCCTGCCCACATTAGCTCCCAGTTCACTTCCCTTCACATCCTTCATGGCTTTACTTGCAACCAGGTGTACCTTCCAAGTATAACCCCTTGTCTGGAATCTACCACACTGGATCCTTGTGCTAAATCCTGGATACTTCTTCAATGTAAGTACCAATTCCTGTCTATGCTGTGCTTCTGGCATTTCTAAGTGTTCATTAGTGTGGTGCCCAGATAATAAGCAGTGTACTTTGAGCCTCATTAAATATAATAAAGCAAAATCCTAAGACACTTTTTGTGATTGACTGCTCTTCAAATATTTGGAGAAAATGACTAACTGGGAATTTTAGTCAGAATCATTTGCAGGTAGAAAGACTCTTAAAATGAATTTTCCATAGATCATTTTCAGATCCTCTTTCTTCTCTCCCTTCTGCATCTAAAAGTGGTTTTGTACCAGTGGAGA
>VZRZ01003369.1:426808-460992 GCA_013398175.1 Climacteris rufus | reverse complement strand
AAAAGGAAAAAAAAAATCAAACCAATACCTGCCTAATGAATCTGACAAGTGACATCCAAGCAGGCTGAAGGAAGTCGAGTGCCCCAGTTTCTCCTTCTCAGCTATACAACCTCCTTTACTTTTAAATTTACTCATGGATCTCTGTGGAGATGGCCCTGACTGCCTCCATTTCTGGCAACTCAGCAGGAAAGCTCTTCCTGCCCTCACATTTCTATCTGTAAACAGACTGGGAACGGGGCATGAAGTGTCTAAGCAAGCACCATTTCATTTCATTTCAGCTCTCCCCAAGTTTTTTAAACCCTTTGAAAAAAAAAAAAACAAAAACAACAAACCTTTTCATATACTCCTGACTATTTGAATACTAACAAAAGAAATGCCAGTCAGCTCTAATGGCAACTGATCCCAAGTAGTTCCTATATTGGCTTTGTTTAGAATATTGTCAATACTATATCCAATTGCCAGGGATAGTGCTCAGTAACCACATTCTACATTAGCTTACAGGGAGCTCTTAGAGTCAGATACCATCACCAGCTAGAACATCAGAACACTAAAATGTTATTGCACTATTTTCTGTAATCTCCCACATGAGAAAACTTCATCTCAGTAAAATGCTTTCCTGTTCTACACTTTTGACCAATGTGATTTTCTAATGAAAGTATTGACACTACATATTCATAAGACAGTGTATTTAAACACAAAAAAAAAGCTGAGCAGGTACAAACTATGCATCAGCAACTTGCCCAGTAGGAGCATTATTATTAACCACATTATTCTTTCAAGGAATGAATCCCTCAGCCCTGCAAAGAATTTAAGCCAGACTTAAAAAGCCTCATTCAATCAATGAGATCCCACAAATATTTACCTCTTTTCCTGACTCAACGTTTACTCTATGTATCCCAAAAGAATTTTAAAACTCTTTTTGCCCAGACCCGTAAACCCTTCTTTATCCAAGCAGTCCTTCTTGCATCCTTATTCTCTGAAGTTCCAATTACTTGTTGAGTGAAGATCAGCAGAATTTAACTGGCTCAGTGAGAGAATCAGTTTTTCAACTGATGCATAGCAGCAGTTTAACAGTGAGGCTCAACAATACAACATGCTGGCATCAGAAAAGAAAAGAAAAGAAAAGGAATTAAAAGCATAGCATATAAATTCAGTTGGAAAAGGGAAAACAAATACTGGAAACAAGTTGGGTCAAAGACACTGATTTTGAGAGATCTCACACAAATTACACATCAGAGAAAAGGCGTAACTATGCTGTCAGTAAACAGCTACTTTAGCTTTCAATTAACTGCCTATTCACTGCTCATTTTCTCTGCAGCTGCACGCCCAAAAGCCAGACTGCATCTGCAGTACAATTGCTGCACCCATGGAGCATCATGGAGTACAATTGGAGCATCCCATGCTCCACCAGTATGGGATGTTCCTCTGCGCTTACACCCTACAGCCAGTTTATTCCCAATTCTGCAGAGCAGCACCCAAGAAGACAGAATTGTAGCTCAAGGAAAAGTTTCTCACTGTACTTCACCAAGACTATCACTGTAACAAGGAGAAAGTGTGAACTCCTGAGCTAACTTGATAACAGCCTAACCACAACAGAAGTACTGCCTAGGGAGTGCAGAGCGGTAGTACATATACGCACACATATTCACATTCAGACACAGGTCACCAGGTATGTTCCCCACTCCCTGATGCCCAAAAATCAAGCCTCTCTTCTGACACCCTTCTTTGTAGTGAGCAATTCCCCATCTGCTCTCCTAGACTTGCAATGTATTCACCAATGTAATTTAAAGTGGGGTGCCAAGGTGCATCTGCATCATCTCTAGTTTTTTTGTGGGAGGTGCAGAAGGAAGTGTGAAGAAAAAATGGAACAGCTGAAAAATCCTAAAAAGCTCTTCCCAACTGGACAGCCTGTCAGCAGGAATGAATTACAGCAAAGGGAGCTGCCAACACAGGAGGTTTGGGATCAGCTAACTGGTTTTTAAAGGCTCTACTTGCCCTTAAGCACTGAGAAAAATCCATAAACCACACTTTTCTTATAGGAATGTGTTCAAATGCAAAGAAAACATCTGAAAAGGAAAAAGGGATGTAGACATCCCTAGGACAGCAGCACACTGGATCAGATGAGCAAAGTGTCCAGGTGACTTAGGAGCCTCGACCACAATTCCCCTTTCCTAACAGTGACCAAGAGAAACACTTGAACCCCACTGCCTCTTTCAGTTCCTCCATCGTTTCTAAGTAACAGGTTTGCACTGTCATGCTCCAGTTTCCACAGCAAGCAAGGCTTTTACAACCTGCCCTGTGAGTTGCAGGTGGAGGTGTCTGCAGGTCTCCCCTCCTGCTGCACTGCTTGAACCAAGGCTTACATCTGCAGTAATACAGAAAAAAATCTCTAAACAAGCCAGGCAGCTGGGCAGAAATTATACATCCAAGAAACACCCCCTGGGAATGCCCTTTCTACAGGAAAGGCCAAGATTACCTCTTATTGAACACCTGTGAAGCCTGGAGAGAAAATTAGAAAAAAAACAAACCCTCATGAAGTCTTGGCCCAGGGGAAAGTTTCAATCAGAGCTGGCAATGAACCACAAGACAAAGCCATTGGAAACCAAGCTCCATTACTTCTACTCTACACAGAACTACTTATTTAAAGTATCTCTTATTTGAAGATCTCAGCAATTTAATTAAGTAAATGGCCCTCAGAGGCAGGTAAGTATCATGATGCTTATGTTAGTGATGGCTTGCACTGAAGCACAGAGCAGTTAATTGAGTTACCCCTGACCACACAGGAACCCATGAGTCCTGCCTTTCTGGTCTTTTTCTCTAACTGATAAAGACACTCAATTTGATTCACATTTTCTGGTCTCCACAGCAGTCCCACAACATAAGACCCAGGTAATCCCATCTGCACAGGAGGCCAGAACACCGTGATGAACTGGCAAGTCCTGACCTCTCCTGAACCTCTTCACACTTGGCTCCATCAGAAGACTGTCCTGTCTCACAGCAGATTTGCTCAGCTGTACCTCTGCTCTGATTTTGCATTAAGAACCACAGCCATGTCTAGGATAGGCCTCAGAGCTGGGTGCAGGGGCACTGGTAAATGTTGGGCACCAAGCAGCTCCCACCTCTGCCTGGGAAGCTGGTGCCTAGTAGGGGGGCTTCAGCCACCCTGGACACGGCTCTGGAAACCAACCTCCAGGGCCAGCCTTCCTGACTCACTGTGCCTGTGGGCAGGGAGTCTGGCCTTGGATGCACTCCCAAAACTCAGAGCAGATGGAGTTCCTCCTGCAGATGTCCAGGACCATGGTAATAAAACCTTGCCCATCTTTCAATCAGCTGTCCTTGAAAATTAAGATTTAATTTTCATTTTAAGTAGTTCCATCACATCATGTCTACTTATTACCAAATTGGGGGTTTTTTTTTTCCAGCTTTCAACCTTGTGATTTTTCTTGAGGCCCAAAGCACTCAAAGCTGAGACTTACCTGAAGTCAGAGCACTGCTTCCCAGCTGGCTAGAGATAGGCAGATAGCCCCTCTGAGACCAAAAATTAACAAAGAGCAGGAAAAAATAAAGCAGATCCTCCCATTCCTAACTTTACATCTCCCATTGCTATAAAACATGTTAAACGTTCATCGCAATCTGCTGCTTCTAGCAGCTGGAAAGCTGGGTAGTAACTAAAACAAGGCATCAGAAGTATCTTGCATGGAATAATTTAAGGTCCCATGAGGAATCAGAACCATAGAATGACACACTTCAGCTATGAAATCTATCATTCATTAGAACAGTACTGTTGGTAACATCATTATGGCTAAATAACAGTTTTAGCACATAAAACAGCATGGTATAAAAATAGCAAAGGGATGAAAAGAAAAAGGGTCCGTGCATGGAGTAAATATATAACAAATTATAAATATTAAACAGAAAAAAATGTAAGTGTAGAAATAAATTTTGATTCTCAGTCCGCATAAATTCATGACTAAAACCAGAGTTATCTACACGTGGACCAGGCAAACTACGGGATGACTGACAGCAGAAAACAGGTTCTTGTTGAGCTATTTACATATCTGTGCTCTGTGAGGCCACACAGCTCCTACAGCGCCGCAGAGAAGTTAATTGCTGGGTTCCCACCCTGCACGCAGATCTGGAGCTAGAGGCGTGGCCACTCATTCACAGACAAAGCCCATCAGCTTCCTTATCTGGTCCCACGACAGTTTGCAGGGCTCGCCTGATGGGAAAAGCCCATTGCTAAAGCTGTAGCAGGGCAACAGCAGTGTGCCAGTGTTTAAAAAAAAAACAAAACAAAAAACAAAACACATTAAGCCAGTTCTCAGCTTTGTATGGTTATTTAAGGCATTCATAACATTTAATTACAAAGTAATAAAACCCCAGTTGGATAAGCACTAGTTAACACACCCATGGAGCCTTAACATTATTGAAGTGGTATTTGTTCAGTCTGATACACCAGTTCAATTAAACTTGAGAAATGCTGATTTCTCTGCAGCTAATCCTCATCTAGCTCAGTCATTCAGAAGTTACAGGGAACATGGTTTTGTAACTTCTCAGAGACTGTAAAATTCTAA
Organism: Climacteris rufus; assembly: GCA_013398175.1. NCBI lineage: Eukaryota > Metazoa > Chordata > Aves > Passeriformes > Climacteridae > Climacteris > Climacteris rufus. The sequence goes on along the minus strand of VZRZ01003369.1, from coordinate 456,418 downwards.
CTTTGATAAAAGGAAGGAAGCACACATTGTGTTACTTCCAAGCAGTCAGTAAGTGGTGGATGCAAAGGAGAATTTCTTATTATGCTGAAGGAAACACAACCACATTGTGCAGCTGCTGTTTAGAACTCTGAGACACCTCCTGGATTAAAGCGTGTTCTAAAAGGCATCCTGTTCAAGAGGAGAAAAGGGGTAAACAGAAAACTCCCTAGACTGGAACTTACCCTGAGCATAACAGCCCTGAGTAAAATGTTTTAAGAGGTGTTTTTTTGTTTTTTATTAAACCATGCTCATACTTCAAACAAGGGCAAGTTGCTAAATGCTCAGAGAAAATTATCATCTACACCAGGCTGCCCAAAGGCAACCTCATCTTCCAACACGTGTAACACGGGCAAGCACAGGAACTACCTTCTCTTTATGATCTGCTTCTTGTAACAAGAGCCAAAACCCTTGACAGGGGCAGGGGTCTGCCTGGCTGGGGAACAGCTCACTGAGGAGGTGCAGGGTCCTGGCAGGCAGTGAGCAGAGCACAAGCCAGCCCTGCACCCTGGCAACAAAGGTGGCTGGCAGCCTCCCAGGGAGCAGAACATGCACCCAACCAGTGATCAAGGAAAATTTTTATTCCCTCTGCTCAACACTTGTTAGACATCATCTACAGGTTTTACACCCTCAGGGCAGACAGCCTTGAATAAAGCAGAGCTTGCTCAGGGCAGAGCTGTCTGGACAGTGAGGATAGAATACCCCTGCAGAAAGCCAACAGGAGCAGCCTCTGCTCAGCCCAGAGAGGAGATGGCTTTGAGGGGCTCCTGAGTTGCCACAGGGAGCCATCAAGAAGAGAAGGCAGGCTTACTGAGGGGACAATGAGAGAGCAGGTGCAAGCTGAAACACAAGGGCTTCGGCCTGGACACAAGGGAAAAACATTTCCCCTACGAGAAAAGACAGGCAATGGGACAGACTGCCCAGAGAAATGTCCTCAGATGAAGGCTGTGTAGTTTTCAATATCCAACAGGGAATAGCTCTTATCCACCTGATGGACCTCAAACTGTCCCTGGTTTGAGCAGGAGATTAGAATAGAGATGTCCTGAGCTCTCTCCCATTCAGGCTGTCTGCGCTCCAATGTGTGAGCACAAATATAAAACCTCAGGGGCTTCTTTTGGACTGTACATGCAGATTGGTGGCTTAACTCATGGACTTCTGGGACCCAGTTTTACTTGCCTGAAGAGGTGGCATGCATGTATCCACACGGAAGAAGGAGAAACTATTCTATATATGGGTTTTTTTCATTGCAGTATAGCTGGTACTGTGGCACGTCCTATGTGTACTAGAGGGCAGGAGTAAGCCAGCAGCACTGGAGTCCATGGTTGTACCTGCTTGTAACAAGGACCAGCCCCTGCTTTAGCCTGCCTTGTCTCTGTTCTACCTGGTCCACAGATGTTCAAGGCATTCTTTGATATTTGTTTTTTCATAAGCCCCAGAGTGCTGCATATTATGAAATAACTGGACTTGGTTGCAGACCAAGTTTTCCATTACATGGATGTTTATCATTCAGCTCTGAATCACACAAAATGAAAAACTCATGTATGCCAGCCAAAAATGACAAGTAACTCTGAAGGAGAATTGATCATCTAGACCACCAATACCTATGTACTAGTAAGTACACCAGACCCATCACGATCACACAGCTTGTGTTTCATTTCCAAAGGTGACCAACAACATCAGAAAGGGCCAAGCAGTGCAAAGAAAACAAAATTTAGTTGGGGACAAGACTCCCCTTCCTTTGCAATAAAACAAGGGAAAACTGGGCTGTTCCCCTCCCCAAGATGCTCTGAATCATCTGCTTCTAATGATCATTAGACAGTACTAACTAATCAAAGTAAAACTTTTTCCTTATAAGTTAACTGTTCATAAATTAACACAGTTCTTCAGCTGAGTCTTTTCCCTGTCACAAACAAGCAGCCTGTGGCAAGGCAAACCACCATGGTCACACTGATGACTTAACACAGGAGGATGGAAAACAGGCAAACCATATCTTATTTCTTGCCTCTTCTCCTCCACTGCACGTATCTGCTTTCCTGATTTCTTCTTCTAAGCCCTTCACTGAATGTTGGGGGGGGAAAAACCCCAAAACAAACAAAAAAAGCCATCAGGAGCTTTGCAATTCACATTGATTGTGAAAAACTGACCTCCCACCAAGCACTCAGCTTCTCCATAGCTAGGAGGCCTGTGCTCCTTCCTGCCTATTTCATTTTGATAGACCAAGAATCCCTGGAGTTTTACTAACATATTTATGCACTGTGTGGGTTATCCCAACAGCCACCAATAAATCTTATTATCTTTCCTCCACAAGTCTTGATAGCACTGAGTGATTGATGCACTAAAACTTGGTATAAACATGAAGATAAACATCTGCCATTCTTTCCCTTCCTTGTCTTTACAGCACCAGCAGTTTAGAAGTGACAACCCATTGTTTCACTTTTAGCACAGCTGTTCTAAAACTGCCTGAGTAACAACAAAGGCTATGCAGAAGCACTCATCTTTACTTCCTGGAGGAAATGATGACTTTACAGAGCTCATCTCACACCACAGCCCCTCTTCTTCGTCAAGAAAGTACATGGATAATGCTCTTAAAATTGGGGATGATAGATGTCTACAGCAGCAAGTAAAACAGTGGTACCCAACTCCTGGTTCCTGGAGACTGGTGTACCAGACTGAGGCCACATGAAGCTGTAATGTCTTCCCTGGGAGGAAGGAACAGACTCAGCCATTCAGGGTATTACATGCTCAGTATTTTTACCTACTGATCAGCAAGGCATGCAGACCACTGACTCAGAGACTGAAAGAAACCTACTCAATCCACAGGAAGCTGCTGCCTCAAAGAAGTGACATTGCAAATAGTCACCAGTGGAGCAACTTACTAAAGCTGCCCATCAGGGTCAGCAAATTATGAACCAAACCAGATTCCCCAATTCCATTCTTGATTTCCATTCAAGACTGATGGGTGATCACCATCATTCTGGATACTGTGTGCCCCAGCATACAGGCATTTGAAATACACATTTGAAATACTTTATCTGCTAGAATAGAAATTACCTGGTAGAGAAAAAAAACCTGAAGGATGTAGTAACAGCTATTGTTTCAAATCTGAATGCTTATTTAGATTTTCCCCTGCTACTGAGGTTCTTTTCAAGAGTTTCTTAGACCCTGTCCAACCCTGTGCATGTGCAGGACTGAACATCTCTTTCCACTCTGCAAACACTGCAACCAACAGCTCATGCTTAGGAAAAGCTGCAGCGTAAGCATACACATAATCCTTCCATGTCCTTTCTCAGTTGACTTTCTTTGGGACATGACAAAAGACACCCATATATTAAAGTGAATTCAAAGCATAAGAGAACACAGTGAACTGTAAAGTTTAGTTTAAGAGAAAGGTTATCCTCATGATAACCCCTTTGTTATTAGTAATAAGTGTTGGTCAGAAAATCTATGGCTTTCTTTTGCAAGAAAACACATCAGAATCCTCTCTGAAAATGTTTAGTGAAATTTCTGGATTGAATTTTGGTTTGATTTGTAGCCTGAGTTTTGCTTTCACCTTGTTTGTAAAAAGGATGTTTCTTTACATTTCATTTCAAAACAACATTTAGAGCATAGGTGGAGAACAGAGAAGAAAAGGGAATAGAGACAACTACTTTTGCATTTTCTAGCTCTTAAATATTTGCAGTAGAAAAAAATAGATAAGGGTGGGGCAAAAATGCAGAAAAAATTATGGGGTTGGGATGATGCTGGTTTTTAATTGGAACCAGGAGTTTTAGTCATGTGAAATGAAAAAAAAAACCAGTTAAATATTCTCCTTCATTTAATTTGAGTAAAACATACAATGCTGTCATAACAAATATTATTTTGCAGTAGATATCTTCACTTCCAAAGACTATTAGCATTTGAAATATTTTATATTTAAGAAAAAAAATTAATCTTCTTTAAATCCCTAGAAATAATTGAAAGAACAATTAATCAGTTCTGCATAATTTAAAAGAAAGTAGATGTCCAGTATGCCCCAACAGTTTATCACAGTGGAGAATGAAACAAAGCAAATAAGAATTTATTGTATAAGTACTATCATCACAAATTCATCTCCCTTTTTACCCTGGTAGTAACTTAATGTCCTCAATTTGGTGTATTTAAGGAGCACAATGAAGTACACAGGAGGGCTAAGCATGAAAGTAGATTCACTTCACCTGACTGTCACTTTGGCAGAAGTCAGAGGTGCCTTAGAACTGCAGGGGATTGTTGCCTTACTCTTTACTGTTAAAAATAGCTAGTTCCATACTAGCTAGTTTCAAGGCTATTGTTCTGTAAACATAGCTATGTTATTGTAGAATTATCTTGTTATTGCATTCCTTTCTCATGGACACAGATCTTTGATGGACATTTCTCTTGACCACTGTAGTTAAAGGTGGAATAACTGATTTCCTCCAATGAACAGTGATTTCTAAAAGTGTATATAAGAATAAAGAAGGTGGGTCTTGCCCCTTTCCTTCCTTTCCTCTGAACCTGAACAGCTGGCTCTGGCTCTTTCTTCTGCGTCTCCAGCATTCCAGCCGTGATAGGGGATGATGGTGAATCGTGGAGAAATTCATCTCTACTTTTTCCACCATTTTGGGGCTACAAAACCAGTAGGTGTTTGCTGTGAGCTAGAGCAATCACCAGAAAAGTGTCACAGGATTGGGGGGGAACATCAGCTTGCTCCTGCACCACAGCAGAGAGCAATGACTGTTGGTGAAGAGCCAGCAAAAGGCAGTGCTACACAGCCTATCCTCAGCATCATCTGTAATAAAATAAAACCAGGCAACAGAGATATTCCAAAACCACTTATCTCAGAAACACCACATAAATTCTCATCCTGAAGTGTTTATTTCTATTTAGATGTCTTTCAGTTTTGCTCAGTTCCCGCCACAAACTCTGGAGCAGCAGGGAGAAAACACTTAAACTGTCAACCCTGATGTGCTGTGCCACACTCACACCTACAAGAGCCACGGGGTGCTCAGCTTGCTGCCAACCTCAACACAAGCTAACAGGACACCTGAGCTCTGGGTTTAAGGCACTGGTGGCTTAGGGGGCATTTCAGCAAGATCCACTGGGTTTGATTTGGCATCTGAAGTGAGAGTTTTTCAGGTGCATCCTCTCCCAGAACAGTAATCATCCATAGCATTAGCAGAGAGTTAAACACTTCACTATTCCAGCCCAACACAAATTTTAATCTATTAGTGGAAAATGAGATGCCTCCATCCATGTTATAAGAGCACACACACTCCCCTGCCTATATATAAAGCCCTTTCATTTTATGATCAGTGCAATAGTTCTGTGATAGAGAAGGCTATAATATTTTATTAATGTTAAACTTGTCCACCTGGGAATCTATACAAATCACTGTAATTTTGCCTCACTAATGTTTGTTATCAATCTTCTCTCCTCAATAAAATGAGAGCAAAATATTGCAGAAGTCCCTCTCACTGAATTTATTCTTTTTATTTTCCTTTAGTTTTTTTTTTCACCCTTCTCTCTCCCCCTCTTGTCTGGGCTTCTGTCCAAAGTCACAATGAGTTGAGAGTGGATGTTCAGAAAGTATTTTATAATTCTTTAATCACCTAACTTTGACATACTCTAGTCATTTGGGCTGGAGCATTTTGATATGAGCAGATCCCATGTAGCGACAGAATCAGGTCAGCAAGACAATTAATCATCTCTGCATTTACATTCTCAGCAAAACAATACAAAAACAAAAGAATGGATAGAGAAGATGGGAGGAGGGACACCATAACCTGGCTCTGATGGGAAAATAATTGGCTTGGCTTTGCTTCTGCAGCCACAGCAGAAAAATGCACAGCTCACATTTATTAATCACTTGCAGAACCAGCCTCCAGAACACACAACAGAACGTGGGAGGCTCAGCGTCCACTAACACCTCAGCAGCAGGTTGCAGCCATTTTCTGTGCTTAGCTCTTCTCCTTGCATTGATAGGGGCATAGCATCCTAAAACAAGGAGTGTGATACCTCACCTTTTAAACACTGTGTAGTGCCTAAGGCTTGATAACTACAATTTTGCTTGTGTTCCAACAAACTATCAGAGCAGCAACAGTACAGCTGAGCATATGCTCTTCTACCCAAAGAATGGCTGTGTTTCCCAGTCTACTACCCCACACACGCTTCTCTTCTTTCACCTACATGGGAAATTATTTCATCAGTGGCTTTAAAATTCCTATTAGTAGTGCCCCTCTAACCATCCTGTTAACGATCTGTAAAAGCTCAGAAAAGTGCATACAAGCAGTTTCCATGATTGTGTGAGCAGGCTACCAAAAATGTCTTGGAAATGGTCTTCAAATTAAATACCAGTTAAAAAAATATCATTCTCCCCCTTTCCACTCTAGTACCTCTGGGAAAGAGACCTTGTTTCATCCAGGAGTAAACTGAGGCACAGAAAGGGTAAGTGCAGGAAAATTTGAGAATCAAGGAGAATCACTTATCTTTTTCCTGCTCGACCACTCAGGTAAGCAACACCCCCAGAGACAGAATAAACTCAGCAGCCCAAAGCTCATGGTGAGGCAGAGATGTATCTAGGTAGTTCTAAACAGGGTATGAGCAAATGAGGGGTGATTTTCTCCCTCAATTCATGGGGACTTGAGCATGCTCAGTGCTTCTGGAATATGCCTAGACTAGGCATTGAAATGGAGGGATTATAGGAGATGAAGTTTGGGAGTCAGTTCTCATGATGTCTCCTTCAAACAATGATAGGTTTCCTCAACCAAACACTTGCAGGAAAGAACTTCTCTGAGTCATTATCCATGTCCTGTCCCCACAACACATTCACACACTGCTTGATAGGAATCCAAAAATTACCCTTGAAGAATCTCCCAGAGGCCAAATACTCATGAGTTACCTTCTGATTTCAGGACTCCTGCTCTGACATTCAGTGACCTGGATATATGCACACAACTTTGCACACACACTGCTGTGCAAACTCAAATATTCGAAGACTTGGAGAAAATTCAGAAACCACTTCTCACCATTCCATACAGCCATTCAGAAAGTTCAGTAAGCAACATCAAAATCCTGCACCGCACTCCCCTCTTCCAGCCCCACGGATCAAAGAGACAAGAAACAGGCTCTCATCAATGCTATCACTGCCCTGGTACTGCCAATAATAAGTTCAGTCAGTTAAGAATTGCTTATACACAGCGAAGATCAATAAAGCTATAGTGTGGCAGAGGCAGTTCAGGCAGGCTTGCAGGGGGCATAACTAGGAGTGATGGGCTGAAATTAAGCAGAAGGAAAGTTTTGGCTGAATAGCAAGAGGAATTTGCTTTGCTAATGGGTCAATCAATTAGACCAAGCACACAGCTCTCAAGGGAAGTATGCAGGGAAACCTGTCACTAGGATCACTTAAAACTGGAGTGAAGGAGCTCCGGAGGTTGTCACTGCTTAAGCAATTCTGCATGTGCATTTCTGGAGCACTGCAATTCCATCCAGCCCATGGGACCAAAGCTGAAACTGCCCAGCTTACACCACTGCCTGAGGTTTAATAACCCTTTCATATCCATGAGTCCACATTTCCATAGGCTCTGTTCTCCCTTCTCTTGTATTTAACCCTCCCATACCCTCAGAATGGCATTCATCTAGCTAAGACATTGAATTTTAGGGTGTTAATTATCTGAAATCTAGCTTGTCAGATATCACTGATAGAGCAAGCGACTGAAATAGGAATTTGTGATAGAAAGTACTGAGGTCTCTCCAACAGCAATCCAGAGAGTCAGAAATAATAATTGTACAGTTCTTTGAAAGCTAAACTTTTACTGAGTTACCTGCCAGACCTTACCTTCTTAAAGCATTAATTTGATTAGCTGCAACCATGTGACAATGATATAAAAGACCTTTGCTTGTTTACCAAGCAAAACAGAGGCTACAAAACAATAGGACTTTTGTTTCTACAGTGCAAATTCCACAGGGTGAAAATTAAAAAATTGTGCTGGCAGAACAGCAAATGGATAAACAAGATCTAAATATAATTACACTAGATATTAAAGAAACATTTTTCAACAGACACATCAGAAGGACTTAAGTACTCTCCAACAAACATGGTAGGGCAAACCATTTAGAACTAGCAGTATGCCAGATCCTGGTCCATCAGTGCAGGCACTACACATTTCCCACAGCAGCAAACATCAGACCATTTTTGTAAGAGACTTAAAAGATACCATTCCCTACTGTGTTCTTGCAGTATCATTCTGTATCAATAGTGGGTATTTGAACCTTGGCCTACCAGCATGGTGCTCCCATGAAGGAATTAGTTGTTAGGAAGAGCCCAGGGAAAACCAAAGCTACAGGAACAATGCAAAAATTCAATGGGCAAGAGCACTGGAGAAAGAGGGAGAAGCCATAATGCAGCAGAGTAAGTGAGAGTTAGGAGCTCAACAGGCTCCACATGTGCAAATTGCCTAAAACAAGCAAGAGGCCACTAATCTGGTCAGGGGGAGTCACAGTGAACAAACCATGCTTGTCCTGAAACTACTTCAGATCACGAATACTCTCCCAGAGATGTACCGTGAAGTCAGTCTTCTACTAATAGTGGTATTTCCTCTCCTTTTTCTTCAAGTCATAGAGTTTTCTTTGTCCTATAAAGATCAAGAAGGTCAAATATCCCATTCTTCATCCAAATTTCTCAGACACGCTAGCCTGGATTGACTCAAGGTGCTAGACATGACTGTCTCCTCAGCTGCAAATTGTTTCTCAGCTATTGCCCTTGTCCTATTGATGTGACAGAACCTGCCATGGCCAAGGTACCATTTTGACATTGGAATCTTTGTCTGCTTGCCCTCTCTTACACAGTTCACTACATTTTTTTCAGGTACATTTTGAAACAAGGCACAATCCTCCAAGCAGAGACTCCAGGCTGCTATAAGTTAAAAGACAAGCAGGTTGTCTAGGCAAATTTTGACTGCATGCTATAGCTGGAAATCAAACAAGCAAGAGAAGAAAAAGCACAAGGTTTTGCATGTTCATATCCATCAAAAAAACAATATCTCTATTTCTCCAATAGATGGTGCTAAAAATTCCTTTCTCAGGTATTCATTTAAAAAAAAAAAAAAAGATAGTTTCTTCTGTGGCAATGCTACAGTGGAAGCTGTGAAATGGGCCAGAGAAAGCAAAGAGCAGAGTCTCAGCAGGAGTCCTAGGGATTCCCATAATAAAGATGTGAAATGACAATTCTGGCTCACCTCAGCAGTGCTACTGGTGCTTTCTAATCTCTTGCCATTAAGTGTTAAGTTCCTGACACCTTTCTTACGTCTTTGCAGCACCCTTTTCCTCATGTGAGTAAGGATGAAAAGTGTGAAAATGGTAAAGGCTTTTGAGGAAAAGTGAACTGGCTTATCAAGGCAAAACAGCAGGAATAACAGCTTCCATCTTCTACCACTCCTCTGGAATGAATACAACATCCAAGTTGTAGAAACAACAGTTGTTTAGCATTATGGTTATCAATCAACAGCATGTTTTCACTAAGGACTGTTGACATCAAAAACATTTTCCAAATTTCCCTGTTTGTTTTTCCCCCAAATGTATAAAAAAAGATCTGGTTAAATATGCCTCAAAGCATTAGAAATCAACATCAGGGCTTGAAAACTGGGTAATTAGGAAAGAAATTCACCTCCCTAATTGGCACAAAAAAAGCAAGACAACAAAATGTGTAGATAGAATAAAACTACATTGTCGAGAATAATTGCAATGTTTACAATTCAGATGTTCAGATGTTTCAATAGCTCTTAGAAAAACCTTGGCTGTATACAATCATTTTGTTTTTAGCACACCAGAGCTGTTGCATTTGTCCTACAACTTCTCATCCTAGGCTCAGACCATTATCCTACATCGTCTGCATTATTTTTTTCAACTTACATTCCCAAGCTAAGCTGTCCTAAAACTTCAATATTTCGCTGTATTTTTTCACTTGCAGCTTTGTCAGCCAAAAGGACTATTCAGATGTTCCAGATCCTATGCAGTGCTGAAGCAGATGATAAGAATGAAAGACTGGGTCATGTAATTTTAAAGCACTATATAGTTTACTTGGCTGCATTGGTTTATGCATTAGGACTAGAAAGTAATGGGGAACTCAGGCAGTCAGACACAGATGTGGTTTTAACAGCAGAGGTGCCACGGTCTGAAATTTAATGTTTTCTTCTGGGAAAGTGAGACCGGGAAGCAGGCAGAAAACATCCCTCTGGAACCCATGGCAAATGGAAACTGCATCCAGTCACTCATGTTCTCTGCAGATGACAGCACTCACAGGCAGTACCCGAGCAATCTGGCCAAAGAGTCTCTTGGCAGAAAATGGACAGCAAGGGAGCAAAAGATGAGACAGAAGTCACCCTTTGCCTGGCACTTCAGTGAAGAGTGGTCTTGAGCAAAGCATGCTGATTCACAGACCACATATGAATGCGCTGAGCACTGTGTAGCTGGCCCCAGTGTTCCCTATACTGGGCAAATATAGTGAAGGGGGCAGAAAGGAAAACCAGCAGACCCAGACAGGCCATTTGCCTCAGGATGTGCGGTATTCCTCATAACACAGGAAGTTGTATTTGTACAGCTCAGTCAATGAGCCCTAGAAGATCTTCCCCATGTACCTCTGCATCTTATTAACAGGGTATTTTAGTGCACCACAACCTCTACAGAACCCAAAAACTGATGGATTCCATGAAAAGCAAGGAAAGGATTTTCATGTTCACACTATAATTCAAGAAACTGAAACACCACAAGGCACAGGGATGTTTTGGTAAGCACAGGAACTCCGCAAGAAAGCGGGTAACAGATTTCCTGAGCCCCAGCTTAGAACCACAAGCACATGAACCGTCCTGCCTTGCTTCTGCCGACAAGACAGCGTTCCCAAAAATAAATACATATATATCTGAGTAGGAAATCAGAAGCAAATCCTTTGCTCTCCAGAACTCAGAGGTATTCTGAAATTAGCATGGGGGAAGAGAAGAATATTCTTGAGCTGCAAATGAATAGAAATCAAGCTAATGTATAGCATGTATTGTTGATTCTCTCATGCCTGAGTTTAAGCTCTGAAATATTAACCACAGTCATTATGGAAGGCTCACTTTTGACAATGTGTCTTATGGTTCATTTACCAAGAGAAAATGGGTGCAATTTTAGCCAGTGTTAAAATTAATCTGCTTTTATCAGAGAAAGGAAAGTAATCCCACCTTACCCGCTCTTCTGTACTCTGAGAAGAGACTAACACAGACAGCAGGATTTAAATAACCAGGCTTCTCAGTGAACCCAGGATTCTGTAGGTTTTTACTCATCTGCGTTGAAAAAAATTTTCTGACAGTGAGACCAGCCACTTCACCCAGACAAGCACAATTCAAACAAGGCCAGGTTCAGTGCTGATCCTGATCTGAGTCAAATTGGGTGCCTACAAGACTTTTAATTTTTTCTTTGGGCAAGGTCAGTTCTCAGAAGCCAATCAAGTCTGTGATGCCTGGGAAGAATAAAGGCAGCAGTAATATCCTACTGTACATTCTGTATCATCCACACACTTCCCCAGTCACAGTCAGGCAGCTTTATAAATCCTTTCACACACACTGTATTCAGCCAGACTTCTCCCTAAGCTCTTAAATTCCTGTTCCAGCCCTGCTCAGGGCAGAGATAAAATTTCAGCTGTTGCATGCCCCCAAGCCAGAAACGATTTCCTGGGGAAAGAGGAGAAAGACAGGAGAGCCAGGAAGAGGCAGAGTTCCCACATAAGTTACTACCCCATTAGAGCAGTGCTCTCACACTGACTTCAGAGACCAGCCAGATCCCTCTAGTTCCTGTCTGCCTTCTTTAGCTTCTTTTTGCATCCAGAAGATATTTTTTAGTTCTGCTGCTAAATTTCAATCACTCACTCTCTAGGCTTGCACTCTCTATAGATTGTTTCTATTGACAGCAAATCCTAGGAGAATTATTATTTTTTATTAGTATTATTATTTCCCAGTACTGCATACATAACAATAGCTCTCTAGATACAGCAAATAGATATGAGGAAATTAATGGAAGCATAACTGCCTCATGCCCTTCATTTAAGACACTCGGGGTTTAGTCCTTTTGTTCAAAAACAAATTTAACAAGAATTTAGGAGCTGTGTGTTGGGGCTGAAATAAATTAGGTGAATAGCAGGAGAGGGAAGCTTGCTATGACTGCAAGGTACAATCAACACAATGATGGGACTTCTTGGAATAAGAAAACTAAGCCTGAATGTAATACAAATGGCTCCATTGTTATCAAAGGTTCTGTACAAGCTCTAATGATAATTCAATTGCATTGTTCATTGGGGAGAAGGTAGATGAAGATCATTTAACATTTTATAATTAGCAAAATATTTCATCCTGGCTACAATTTGCCTTCTGTGTGAGGGAACAGAAGTGGTGTCAAGAGCAGGTTGCAGGTAGCTGTATAGACAGACCCATGTTCTGCTCATGCACACACCAGGAAAAACCCTGTTCAGTGGCAATGGACGCCATCAACTGGAAGATCCTTGTCAAGATTTCTACATTGTTCCCATCACATTTCCCCTTTACACAATGGATGGGATTGCTGGAACATTTTGCTTCTGATAAGGCTGAGCTGTGAATAAGCACTTCTCCCACATACTTTAAAATTTTGTTTTTTCTATTCCAAAGTGAACACTTCCAATTTATTAGAAAGTTAGGGAGATGCTGAAGTGGATTAAAAGGCAGGACAAGATCCAGGCCCTGTCTTGAATAAGGCAGAACCTATCCTGAAGAGTCTTACAAGAAAAGCCTGGCATCTGAGTGGAAATGCAGCACAAGATACCACCCCATGCAACTGCTATGCCTTAACCTTGCTAGAGTGAGAGCTACACCACCATCACCTTCTGGGAAGGCACTGTCTGTCATTTTCTTACACACTGGTTGGTGATATCATCTGTGCTGTGGCACCAGCAGGAGTGGTGCTGGTGTGACAGGTGGAAGAAGGGGCAGTTGGGATGGCATCCCCTGTCTATTGTCACTTACCAACACAAGTGACCACCCTCACTGCCTGCAGTGCACACACACGCACCAGGGACTAGACTACACTCGCAACCAGAGCAGGTCAAATACACCCTCATTGAAGATTGCCAAAAAGAGGGGCAGATCTAAGTACAGATTTCACATCTCATGACACAAATCATGCAGAAAACTCAAAAACCCTTTTGAACTCAAGGCACATATCTGAAAATCTTCTAAGTAGAGCTATGAACAGCAGTGCAACTTCTGTTCTCCAGAAGGAACTATGTACCATGAAGACAGAAAGTCTCATGCCAAAATACTGGCTAGAAAGAAGGTACTTGTGGGTTAATGTGGGTGTTGGCAGATCTTCATGAGAAGCACGCCAAGCTGTGCTTCACTTTCACAAGTTAAAGAAGTTGGAAAGAATGGGGGGGAACGAGGAGGAGGAACATTAAAAAAAATCAGTTGGAATGGGAGAAATCACCTTCGAAAGAAGCCAAGAGTCAGCCACTGATAAGTGCTGTTGTAATTCTTGTTCATCCCAGAGACTTCCAGCTCCCTTGAGATGATAACTGCAGGGTATCAAGTGCTAGAAGCTGCCTTTTAATGCCTTTTCTAACATACCAAACCATTTAAAATCATCCCTTTGCCACCAGCTGCCAACACCAGCTTAAAAAAAACCAAAAACCAAGAAGCAATGCCTTAGTGCAAGCTTCTGCAGGCAGATATACAAAAGCTTCAGCTGGAAAAAATTTGGCATTTAAGTGAAGCATCTCACACCAGCACAATTTAAAGATGTGGCAAACATCAGCCTATCTGTGGTAACTGTCCTCATGAAGGCTCCTCATCCGGGAGTAGAAAATTCAGTTTAAATGCATAAGGTAAGGCAAGATAAACACAGGTACTTCAGGCAATCTTCTGCAAACCAAGAGTATGTATGGCATTGCCCCTCCTTAGCTCAACAGTGACAGCCCACGGCACCTCCTGTCTGAGCCTCAAGCCCAAGCCAGGCTGGAAACAGTCTGCTGCAATTGCATTGTCAGCCACAGGACAGCTCAGATTTCTAAGGTTCCACACTCAGAAGACAAAAATGCACCACTGGATTTCTTCACTGAGCACAGAACGATCCCTCATCCATATTAACTTTTGTCACAAAGATACAGGAGGGCCTAAAGGCTTCTAGTTTTGCTTACATCATCCTTCTGAAAACAAAAGCTGCTAAGTGTACAGACTTTTGTTGTCCCCAATTATTTCAGTCCTTTCTGAGCCCAGACAGCATCTCTCCAGCTATAAGAACTGGTACTTCTACAAGCAGCAAGGCCATTCCCAGCCAAATTCAAGAAGGTGAACAAAATACATCTCTTCTGGCAAAATGTTTCCACACCAATTTGGGTAATTGCCCATGTCCCTGAAGAGGGCCTTATTCATGTATTATAGCTCTGACTCTAGGCATTGAAATGCAATAAACCAGATGCATCAGACACAACTTGCTGACTGGCTCATATCAAACCTCCACAGGTGGTGGCTAAGAAAGGTGACTTTCATTCAGAGATGCTGAGAACAAATAGCACAGTGTGCGCAGGGAAAGGCAGAGCATGGAAAAGTAAAGGTAAATTCTTTGATCTATGCCTCACCCTCCAGCAACATCTCTGCCCATTAAGTATGAAATTTTGGCTAACAGTGTTAATAGCTGCCAGTGTATTTCCTTATCGCCTCCTCCAAGCTGTTTCACTAACACAGCATCAGGCTGCTTTACTTTTACCCTGGCTCTTATCCTCTGTCTGTGTCTTTTGTTACCAGCCAAGGATTCTTCATTGTTTAAGTCCAAAATCCCCAATAGAAAAATCCACACTCCATCTCAAAAAGTTCATGCTTTTCACTTCGCCTGAAGTCAATCCAGCCATCTGCATTGAGAATAGTGAAGCATTATCTTCTCTCTAGAGTCTCTTTTTAGCCAGTTGTGGAGCTAAAACCACTATTAAAAGCTATTATTCTGATTATATTATCCCAATCCACAAACCTTGCCCTGTCTCTAATTGTCCCCTGCCTGCTCTTTCATTTCTCAAGGCCATGTCCCAAAAACTGAGCTGTAACACCATCACTTTATTCTGCTCCATCAGTAACTTCCATTTGCTACCCCATTCCCTGTATTTTCCAGGCATTATCTCACCACTATTTTCCAGCCTTACCCTACCCAATTTTTCTAAGTCTTCTCCCATTCATCACTTCACATTGCTCCACAACAGAAAGACTTCCTACCTGCTTAGGACACATTTTTTCCTCAGCACCTCTTCACTGGTAGAAAACATTTCAGACCACGGTGAATTTTCCTTCAGTTGAGATCACGCAACATCACTTTTCCTCAAATTTTACCAATAACCATGGGTCAGATTCTCTACTAGAAAAAGCTTTTCTTCAATGAACTACTTAGAACTTCACACACTTCTACAAAAGACCCTCAACTCTCTACCCTTACCCCTCTTATCTCATCCTGGCCCTTAATCACTTACTCTTTCCACCTGAGAAGGAAAGGAATTGAAGCCATCTGGGTCCCTTTCCAGGGCCTATTTACACCATGAGGGTTTCCCTCACCTTTCTTCAAATTGCCTTCTACTGCTGCTCACACCATAAAATCAATGCTCATTTCATGTGTGCTTGTGCCCATCTGTTATCTTCTTTATAATTATTATTTTCCTTTCAAAAGTTAATTATCTAAACCACAAAAAACAACTTTACTAGGCTGAATTAAGTGATCACACAATCAATGCATTTGTAAACCCCATGTTTCTGCTGCTTCTCATTGCCTGTTCACACGTTTAAGAAGCAGCAAACATCCAGCCTACCTCCTGCTCAGGAAGAGGCCACTGCAATCAAGTTACCTGACTCCTACATGAAGCAATCCAGAGCATTCCTTGGAACAGTTTCTGCACTGAGGCAGCAGCATCTGCCTCCCAGATCATGGCTAACTGAGACTGTCAGTTCTTTAAGCCAGGAATCAAATATTTGTCTTTAAAGCATTTCAGTGATTTAAAAAGAAACATAGTACAGGATTTGCAATTAACAGGGAGGAGACATCTCCTTGTTCCACACGAAAACATTGTCAGTGATTAACACCTCCAGGAGGCTCCTGCTTGAGTGGAAATTGCATACCTTGGGATCTCAGCTGTCAATCTGCTCAACAGTGGAAGGGGTCAGAATGGTGAAAAACAGCTATTTGGGCTTTCAAAAATGTTTCTCCTGCAATTCATTCTCCCCTTAATTTTCTGTCTAGTTAACAAATGGTGAAGCTGTCACACTTCTGATTTTCCAGAGCTATCCTCAGTAAAAGCTAAAACTGTTTCAGGAACAAAAAGCAATATCTGATACTCAAGTTCACCATAAATTTATAGCAGTCAAGGCAAATCATCTTATGGCAAAAGATTGTCAAGATTCATCTAAAAACCATCTTCCTAGATACATTCTCTATCTGAATATGTCAGAAGCCAGCATTTCTGTTCTGAGGGATTCAGACAGGCTAATGTTGGTTTCAGTCCCAAGAGGGAAAGGTAAGATCATTAAATTTCCCATGAGTATGAGTAAATATTTTTCATCTGATAGTCAATAACACCAAATATTTCCTTTTCACAATGTCAGAACATTCATTTCAAACATATAGAGAGATGTGATTCTGGACACTCCAAAGGTTACCAGTGATAAACTCCCCAGAAGTAGTGGTTCAGAAAGGAAAACACTGTATTGTCTTTGAGACTACCCATCAACTTGTCTCCCTGCAGCACCTTCACTGCCCAAAGAACTTATTACCTTCAGCAAAAACCCTCTGGTAATGCCCTCCATGCAACTGAGGAGACTCAGCAAAGAGGAGACGTGGAAACCAAATCTCTCCAGGACAGAAAAATACAACTTTGAATACACAAGGCCCAAGAATACATAGGGCCCATTACCAGCAGTGAGGGTCAGAGAGGACAGAGGGATGAGGAACTTTTACATTTAATCTTATATATTCAGTATAGAAGATGTGTCCACCATATAGCATTAATATGTTGTCATAATCTTGGTGCCATAACAAGTCAATTGGCAAGGTTTCTCACTACAGTTTTTGACTCTATCAGAATGCAGACAATTTTGGTTGATATTTTTGTGTAGAAAATGTCACTGAAAATGACATACCTCCAAGAAGTTTTCTGATTTTGTCTAAACTATCTTTTCTAACAGAAAATTCTTGTGACAACTTTCTTCCCCCTGACATCTTTCTTTTCCCAAGTGGCTCTAATATTAGTATTTTATGATTTATGTGTCTCAATGGTGTTTTCACTTTACTGACATCATCTGTCCTATGTAAACCCAACACAGAGGGTGAATATTTAAAACTATGTGTCATCTATCTTCTTCTGTCCTTATTGCAGTACTGCATTCCTTTCCCATACTTCATTATACCATGTATTGCTACAATGAAATATTTTCATCTCCTAGCAGCTGCTACTGCATAATGTATTTCTGGATCATCTGAGTAGCTTGTTAGGAGGAAAATTTACTAATGAGTTAAAATTTAATTTGTCTTGTGTCATCCCAGTTCAGACATCAACCACACAATGCCATATATTTAAGCATAAGCCTAAAATTACAGACATCTTTTCTCTTCTCTGAACTCTCTCCAGCAACAATCTCCACATATGTCCTTATTTAAACAAAATGATCTCTATATAAAGGATTAAGTACAGGTTTCCTGAGTAACATTTTATAATGAGATGCTGATTTCTTTGTACAATATTCTCTGCTCCTCATAAAACTTTTAAAGTATCTCTTTCCCCTACTTGCTCATAAAGTTTTGTTTCACACCAAAATCCACCTTGCAAAATGCAAGATTTCTCAGAAATTACTTTCTGCCTGGCCTTTCAATTCCTCAACATCAGAATGGAATAGAGATGGATTCTTCTTCTGCTTGCCTCAAAGCATTTCTTGGCTTAGGTGAATACTGATTTCTGTGAGTGGAAAAGGCACACAGACTCAACAGTTCTCCTCAACTACTTCATCCTGAGATAGTGCCAGATGCAAGGGAGACAGGAGATATGGGAAGGATAGAGCAAGACAGGCAACGGAATTTTCTTCTCTTTGTGTGACTGTTTCTCTTTCAGTCTGACAGGAACACTGGTGATCCCTTACCTTTTTTAGGAAGGACCTTTGGAAAGTAGTTTGGGGTTTGTTTTCTTATTTTGTTTTAAAGCCATCCCTCAAATGCCTCATTGATAACCCTGCCTTAAGAACCTGAATAGCACTGAAGAAAATTGGTGCTGCTGTACCCAGGACAGACACTGACAGAAATTTTAAAAGGACACGAGCAGCCATCAAAGCACAGGCAGATAAATCCAGAGCACAAACATTTCCTGGAACTACTTCTTATAGTTAACATCACTTTAAAAGTTCAAAGAAACATCAGAATATCTTTGGTTAACTCTGCTTTAAGAGAAATGTGATGTTCACCTGCACTGAAGCTGTGCTTTAGCTCCACTGTTCGCTGTGGTGGAAACACAGGTGTAATGAACCTGCCAAGACAGAGCTGTTTCCAGGAGGGCTGGAAGGGACCAGCACCCAAACAGGACAGAATAGCAGCATGAAGAAATTCTGCCCGGGATAAAACTAGAAGAAGCAAGTAGGAAGCACCAGAAACATTCACTTTTCTCTCTCTGAATCCATGCACAGATCAGACAGACCATCAGCATGGATGTTGTTTGCTCCACTGGATATTGTGTGTATCTATACATCAGGTACAGACAAACTTTTACACTGTAATGACACCCTGCATCCTTGTGCCTGTACTGGTCTGGTCCAGCTGGAAGGAGGAAGGCACATGGCAGGTGGGTCTAGCAGGACCACCACCTTCAAGCTGAAGCCTCCAGGCATTCCCCTCTGTGAGGAGTGTTGCTCCTGCTGGCTGTGCAGCCCCCCACTGCTAACACCTGCAGTATCCTGGTTAATTGCTGCCCTGGGCTGCCAGAGTAGCTCATGTTTGACAGCACCAGTGAAGGCTGCACTGGCTCGTGGGTTGACCTGTTCATCACGACAATTATTAGAGTTATGTTCACCCTTCATTAGTACAGAAACAGTTGCCTGCCCCAGCCCTTCTGCATCAAGGGAAGGCATCAGCACTCACACACCTACACACAGGTGTGTGCAGCTCTTTCCTTGTGTGTTTACTGTTTATCCTTTTTTTTCAGGAATCACACTCAGAAAGTGTTGCTGTCTGAGCTGTCATTGCCTGTCACATTACAATGATGATGGCTGCTTTCAGAAGCCAGTTCAGGTTGTTTAATCATCGCTTCCCTCCAAGCTGTCCATCACAGGGTGGTCGCCAGGCAACAGCATCAACAGCCAGGGCTGTGGGTGGCTGATGAGGAGGAGGAGGAGGATGGAGCACACATTTGCAGGGAGGAAGAACTCACGTTCCCATGGGAGAGGGAAGTATGGGAGCTGCTGAGTCTCTTTATATCTGATGGGATCCCAGTCTGCAGCATCATGCAAGTAGCAGGGATTTCAGCAATTCCAGAACCCAGTGTTTGGTGGAGGGAGAAAAGATGCCAGGAGCCTGGCCCATGGCACAGGAGTGCAAAGATGGGTTTCCTTTCCTCAGGTCTCATAGATGTCCCCATGGTCCAACTCCCTCCATCAAAGGTAGGATGGCAGGGCCCTGGGCACAGCCTGAGGTATCAGACAGCCGGAATCAACCACATTTACTCCTTTAACAACTTTAAAATGTGTTGGTTTGGAGTGGATGAGGAGTTTCTGGAGAAAAAAGAAAGATCACATGCCAACTTACAGAAGTTGAAAATAAAGTGGAAGGCAACGCCAAACTGGAAGCTTTTCATCCAAAAGATGAGCTGGAGAATGTTTTCTTTTGTTTCATTTGTTTTCCAGGATATACACAATTAAACATTTAAACAATTAAAGTAATTTGTTATGGAACAAACACACAGATCTGCATCAAAGCATCTTTGAGTTACAATAGCCTAAATATTTATTACTGAACTTCATCAGCTCATCAGCAGTGAGACTAGGTCACTGGATTCAGGCTAGGTCCAGATCTATGTAGGCCAGATCTATATTATTCTCATCTCTAGTGCAGGTTCTGTCACTCTTAATATATTGAGGGATGTGTGGAAACAGGAACACAAATGAAGTGGAGAAGGTATAGTGCAGTTTCTCCGCATGGTTCAATCCTCAGCCAGACTAACATCTCAGGGAATAATCACCCAGACTTCTCTAGCATGGTGGCATTTCACCATGGACCTGTGCATTTTGAAATGAAGTTTAATGCATCTGCTCTTTTGCTGGTGTGTCTCTTATTAACCTGTTTAGCCTGTCACATTAAGAAAAAATCTATTAAGGTTCAATCAAAGTCAGATCTCACTTTCATTTGCAGATAACCATTTCGAAAATCTGATTTTGTTTGCAATAATGATTAAAGATTTGTTCTTTCATCTATAGGAATGTACTTTTTTCTTGGAAAAGTGAACTGAAATCAACAGAAAGCAAATTCGTTTTCCGTATCATATTCTTTGGCACATAGACCTTGATTTTCCCCATAAGTATTACTTTTACGCCATAAAAATACATTTACACTTCCCTACAGGTAAATACTTACAAAAATAAGGTCCTCCACTATTCATTTGAATATTCAGTGCAATTAACAACATCTGTTTTCAGAGAACATTCAGTGAAAGGTACTGGCACCATTTTTAGCCAACACAGGGAACATTAAGCTGTTTCTAAAGATTTAAACTGACCCAGTAACACACACAGAAAGGGATCATATGACCTCTTTCATCTACTGAAAATACACCTTGGATCTAAAAGAAAAATTTTCCAGGCAAACTCCAAATGATTAAACAGTGTCTGTTTCCACATTAGTGAAGAATTTCCACCGCTTTCTGAATCAGGAACTTTATGATTACTTCACCCCATAAAAAAAAGTGCACCTGGGAAAATCACATATTGATCAGGGACAATTTATGGAGATAAAACATGCCTACATTTGTTATATAAAATATTCCCTTGAATTATTTTCTCAACCTAAAATTTAGTGGGGGAGGTGAGAATGAGGCGAAAAAGAGAAACATTTGAGGAAAGGCATGGGATCTCTCTGTTGGGTTATCTAAATTGCCTGAGATTTTCTACCCTTCCCCCTGAAGACATGCATGAAAATTATTTGCAAGAGTTCATGGCACTGCTGTCCTTAAATGATCACCAGCAAAGGTGATATAAAATCTCACACAATTAGGATATGACACCAGGTTGGCATTGTAAGCCAACAAGAGCTGCCCATGTGTAGGTAAGCACTCTCCAGACAAAAAGCCCAGATGAGATGAAGGGGTTATCTCTGAGTTTTCCCAACAGGAAAAGAGAAATCACAAGGTCTCTTGTGACTCCCTTGATATTCCTGCCCCTGCAGAAGCAGCTCTGCCCCCAAACACGGCACAGGGATAGCACACGGGGGGCCCTGTCCCAGCATGGGCTGCTCATTTTGGAGGCATTGACCATTTGGCATTGACCCTCCCCCCAGGCTACTCAATAGGTTTAACTTCCACCCTTCTTTGCCTACACCACCTAAATCTCCACCTCTTTCCTCACCCTGCTTTGCCCCCCATCGTCCCATGCCGGGGCACCTCAGTGTAGCTGCCCTGAGCACATTCCTGGCATGGCAGCACACAGGGGAGTCCAGAGGCAGCTTCAATACCTAGTGTGCAGTCACAAGAGAACATCACCCCCCTGTCGAGGGACACGATGGGATGTGAAATTAAGTTCTTAGAGACCCTCTAAAAGAAACGAATTACATTTTAGGACATATCCTAAAATATCTTGTTCCTTCTAAAAGTACTTTCCTTTTATGTTCCCCAAGGAGAGAAAGTACAGTACCAAGTAAAAGTGTTATTGTGTTACCAGCACTGAGAATTAGGGATTAAGGGCTCTTATGTTAACTGTTGTTTAAGATACAGCCAAAAAAAAATTCCAAGTGGCACAAAAATCATTTTACTGCATCAACTTTTATATGCATCTAAAATTCCAAAATAATTACTTTATCACCCAGTGCTGCCATTTGAATTGGAATCAAGGTCCATTTTCATTTAACACAGAAATGACAATTAGAGCTGCAGGAGTCATTGATTTTTTTTGTTTTGCTGGCCAGATATAAAAAAAAAAAAGAGGAATAAAAAAGCACCTTGTGTGTCAGTCTTAATTTTTTCTTCTCCTATGAAATGTAAACTTGAATGTAACTTTGCATCTGGATGAACAGGATCCAGTACACACAGCTTTTCTGATCATAGCAGTTACCCAAATATAGGCAAATACAGTTTGAGATGCTCTACAATTCCCAGACCTGGATGTTGCCTTAGGTTTTAACCCTTATATTTTTCAGATTCTGTATTGCTTTATAGCTTGTTAGTTGCCGTTCTCTATAGACATAACATTGTCTCTCTGGACTCACCCTTCAAGGACAGGCCCAAGCTTCTAAAGCGGGGGGGCGGGGTTGGGGGAGCGAGCTAAGGGAGCTAGGGGGAAATTGCAAAGTTTTAATTGGTGAATTTATGCTGATATGCAAATGGACCAAACCTATAAAGGTGTGGAGAACTCGTGACTCGTCGTCCATTTTGGGTGATGCCCCAAGGAGGGGGCTTTGTCTGCCCTAAATGTACCTTTGAAGGCCCTTCAAATAAATACCCATCTTTTATTCCCTTACTCCTGACTGGCCTCAGTTTTTGGGCTAGCCTTTTTGGCAACATGGGCATCAGGTAGGACACAGTTCCCACGGGATGCCCTTACCCTGTGAAGCAGCAGCTAGAGGTAATACCACCTCAGGTGTCAATAGATGTCTCTGTCCAGGACACTGAATCAAGGTTTTTGTATCACTGGATCATTTATAAATATAGTATCTAAGAATCAGATATCTGTTTCAAAAATGCTGCCTTGATTCAAAACAAAAAAAATGTTACATTTAAACTTCCAATATTTTGTCTTGTTTAGGGCTATTTCTCAGGAGCCTTGAAATCAAAGGAAAGTCAATGTGAACCTATGAAATGCTCAGGCCAAGCTACAATAGCATTCTCCAGAGAAAGAGGTCTTTAATGGGGCATTTTCACTCGCCTTGATGGAGCTCTGCTCAACATGAGGGTTGTATTCACTCTGACATAGTATGAAAGGCCCAGAGGATGTAAGATTGTCCAAGGCCAATGCTAACCTTACAGCCCTTCATATGTAAAGCTGTGTCACAACTGAATGGATCAGAATGGTCTCTAACTCCTCCAGAATGAATTCAGGACTTCTGATCTCCTTGCTTCCCCCTCTGGACTGACTTCACCATGATCACCGAGTCAGGCAAATACAAAAGTCTTATCTGAAGCCAGGAGGAAAGGGAGAAACCCATTTTCTATTATAAAGTACAGTATTAAGAAGACTGAAAGCTATAACCCGATTGCTTTACATACTTTATAGCCTCTCGATATTTCCTGAATGCCAGTTGCAACTGTCAGAGCTCTTCCATTATTCTCCTTAATCTCCCCTTGTGCTGGCATTTGCATATCCCACCTGTCAGTGGCAGAAGCTCCTCACCATCTCCTAAACTCTTTCACAGAGACCAGAATCACACAATGACAAGCCTTTCTTCTAGTCGTCACAGATTCTCTTTCACTTGCTGCTTTCTCTCACAGCATGGCTACATTTATTAACAATTTCCCACACATCCTATTTCATATTCTCTATATGAAAAGTCTATGTTTTATCCAGTCAAGAAATGTACCTACAGATGGACTGCAACACATAAGAAAGAAAAACTGTGGCTATTGACTCATTTTTCTGAAAGATCAAACACACACACAAGTAAACAAATACCAAAAAACACTCAGAACCTCAGGTTAAAGAAATGAAGTCCTACTCAGTTACAGGAAATTTTCTGGTGTTTTCTCTGACTGAAGAACTTTAAAAGAAAGTCTTGTATCTATAATGGATGTGAAGTATTTTATGATTCAACAGTACTAAATATAACGGAGCAGACAAAAATTTGAAACATGGGACTTTTAGCAATATTTTTATTTGATTAGATTTTTTTCTGGTTTAAATTCCTATTTTTGTTTCCTCAGTTTTTATTCAGCCCTTCCAAAATATATTCTCAGTAGCTCTAGCAAGAGATTAACGTGAAAGAGTGTCAGCATCCAGTGCATTATACTTTTAATAGTATTACATACTCTTGTAATGTGTGCATAATACAAACCCCATCTCACTGAAGTAAATTAATGCCAGCATCCTCCTTGCATGAATCTTTTTTGGGAGCTGTTTTCAGCACCCTAGGAATCAATCTCAATATGAAGCAACTGGGGTCATTCCTCACCATGGGTCCCTCTGAGCGCTTGGCTCTGGGCTCCACATCCATATTCATTACCTTAAAATTCCTTCTTTATAATGAAGCAATTGCCATGGGAAGAAGGCAGCGATGGGCTATCACAGCATCATACAACATAATGCTGGTCACTCATGGCATGATGTTGGCACATTCTTCATTCATCCCTAATAGTTCTGTATTGGAGCCACAGCTCTGGCAGCAAGGGAAGGACAGAGGCTCTCAGCTGTACCCTCTTGCATGAGCACAGCATTTGAACAAAGTCTCCAAGAGAGAAGATGTGAAACAAAATTATTATGATTCCCTGTTCTGGACTGAACAGAAGAATATTGCCAATTTCAGATACTTTTGCCATGCCTTTACTATCTTACTTGCAAAAAGGAATACATTTGTTATCAGCTTCATTCCCCAAAAGCAAAAACCAGATTCAAATTTCAGTTCTTGAGAACCTGACTCCTAGAAATTCAGAGTTCTCTTTCCACAACCTATCATACAAGCAGATACAGAAACAACACTGCTTACTTGATTTAGCAAACTAGAGGCTGAAAGGGAATATCATCATCTCCTGTAAAATAATTTCAGAGGATGTAAGTGACAGGGAGGGAAAATAACTTCAATTAAAAGAAACACACACACATGAAACAAAAATTTATCTAAATTGGCCAACAGCAACATCAGAAAATAAATCAAACAGAAGTTTCCAACAGCCAGGAGAAAAATGCTTGGAACAGCTACCCGAAAAGGAAGAAGGCAATAGGAGGGTGAAAGGGTTAAAAGACACCCAACGGTTTGTAAGATGCAGTTTGATCAGTTCTTGGCTGTAAGATGCAATACCTGCTGGTCTCATGTGCCATTCTTGAAGTTCCTCATTTATGATGTAGATCTGAACACTCCAGCTGAAAATCCAACAACAGTTTATTCATAATTACCTTGCCCAGGAGGAAATACAGAGCATTGGAAATATATAGGTGCATTGTTTTCCTGCCTTACCTGTGCCCAGTTTGTCCTGTCAATAATGTTACATAAAATCTTGCAAGCAATTCCTAATGCAGAGTCTCATCTTGCCTCAAAGCTCTCCCATGAGAGACCTGACTCTTCCCCTGTTGTCTCATGTAATCACCTGACAACAGCAATGATGACTTTGCAGGCTTCATCCTGCACTGGACCCTTCAGTTATATTGATCTTCTGCTGTGGATGGAACATAAAACCTGTCTGGTCATGGTTGTTTTGCCTTCAGTCCCAGCTCCACTTCCATATCTCCATCTGTCTGCTGAGCATCTGCTGTTGTGAAGGACCTATGAGGAGCTCTGCTTTGTCTTTCCAACCATGCAAATCACAGAATTTTGAAGCAGCTGTTTAAAGGTATTGTGATCCTATCCCCAGCCACTCCCCAGGTATACAGACAGGTACATGCTCAAATTCTCTGCCACACACTTTGAGATCTACACCAATGTCCAGCCCAGGAGAGCACTTTGTCCAGTGCAAGGCAACAGTAAACTGCCATTATAATCAATGAGTGTGAAACCCACACTGCTTTCCTTCACAGCACCACATTACAGCACCAGCATCAAGGCACTTGCTCAAACTCCTTTATTTTTTGACCTCCTCCAATTTTTTTGCTATTTCTCCAGAATACTTTCAAATGAACAAGTAAGGCACTGATCTCACACCAAGACAGTCTAGGACAGAAGCAGTCTTCATTTTTTGTAAGCTCTGAAAATCATTTGTATCCCAGAAGCTCATAATGGACATCACCTACAGACTTGTTTCTCTCCATTGAAACCAAGTATCTCTCTTTCAGCTCCACACATAAATCTCTGCTAGCTGTTGTCCCCTAGTCTATAGCATCACATTAAGGGAGCTATGTGGACTCCAAATCTACAGTGTGGGGATATGCCACAGCAGTAAGCACGTTTGCTACCTCTGTGAGCTAGGAAACCTGCCAACTTCCACACTGATGATGACATTCTTGAGTGGGGCAAAAAGGAAGATCTCACTTGTGTATCTTGTAGAAGAGATTTGAGAAAGATTTTATCTCATATGAACTTTTACTCCAGTTTTAGAGGGGCCAGTGGAAAGACCCTCAGGATGTATTAACGCAGGAAAATTAAGTACTGCCAGGACCTATTTAGAGACTCAATTGTCTATACTCTTATTATACTGTCAAAATTATTCCAGGCAGGGTGCTGGCTTGGGCCAGTTAACACCCTCTTGGATCCTTCCTCGAAAGTTTGGGGCTCAGTGCAAGCCAAATTCCAGCATCCACTTTAGCTGCAGCCACTGTTCTCTGTCCTGCAGACTGGAAGACCTCAGGATTGTAGAGATCCCAGACAGCTTTGTGTGGCCTCACTCACCTCCACTGGAGTCAGAGGAAGCCTGAGATCCACCTGTATTTTAATACAACACTGGGTACACTCCTGACTTCATCCTCATCAACCATCTGACAAGCCAGCTCCCTACACCTGCTCTCCTCTGGGGAACTCCTGCTGCCTCCACCAGTGAAACAAGGTACACAGGAGAGGCTAGTGTCCTTACAGATGAGCAGGGCATGCTCCAAGTGTCTGGATATGAATATTGTTCTGGAGAGCAAGCTGTCCAGGGAGTACCTAAAATCATTGATGGGCCAAAATAATCACTGATCTATAAAAATTTATTGTGATGGAGTTATACCTGGATGATTTGGACTATGATTTATTTTTATCACATCTGTGGACAAGCATACAGAAGTTCATCCTCAGAGCAGAATGCCATCAGTTCAATGGTGCACACACTCAATATGAAATCACAGCTAAGCCTGAGAGAGGCTGCAAACACCCAGAACAATCCCTTACAGAAATCACAAGTCTTTTCAGGGGTTTCTTCAGGAACCTTCCTGACAGGATAAGGTACACTGCAATAGAATGGTGGTGACAGTGCTTTAATTTTCCAGTTTTTCCACCTAACAGGATTTCAAATATTTTATTTTTGATTTTTCCTGTGCTCACACGGATACTGCAAATTTTGATCTTCATACTGACCCTCTGCCTGGGCAAAAGCAAAAGTTGCTTGACAACAGCACTTACAGAGCACATAAGAATGAAAATGACAAGAGGTGTGTTGCATCCCCATGTCACAGCATGGAAACTCCAGCAGGAAACCAGCAGCTGCTGCTGCTGGAGTGTAGGTAGGGCATGGGGGTTACACAGCATCCCTTGCAAGCAGCACCCTGGGATCCTCTGTGACCCACATGCAGGCATGTTGTACCCTAAAGGAAGTATTTCACCCCAAGCCCATCCCACTCCCAGCTTCATCACAGATGGGTACCCAAAACCCCCCACAGAGATAATGGGTCAGTGCCACTTTAGGCTTCCTACTGAACACACAGCATTGCTTCAGCTGAGCCTGGACAAGCCTGTCCAAGTCCTGCTGGGGCCCAGCAGGAGAGGAGTGAGTGCTGTGAGGGGGACGCAAGCACAGCATGAAAGAGCACACCACTGCCAGAGACCCTGGAAGCCAAGGGGGGAGCATAATATCCCTGTGCACAATGCAACCTGCAGCTCCTGGGGAAGGACAGCCACAAAACATTTCCCCACAGCTCCCTGAAAACATTTGCACACCAATACACTCAGAAAGTAAATCAGTCCCTGGCAACAGCAGCCCACACTACTACAGTGGGCAGAAACACATATACATATATATGTGTACCTAAACACATATATAACAACAATAGGTGTCTTGATAAATGTACAGCTGAAACACAATTGCAGTAACAGACCAGAAAAACTGATGCCTGCAGGATGACTTTTTATATCAGAATCCTTTTTCTTAGCAAATGGGTTACTTGAAACCAGGGTCAGCCTCAATCCATTTTGTATGAACAGACCCGAGTTCCTACAAGGCAGCTTCTGTTCACACAACTATGTAAGAACAGGCTAGCTGAGTTGTGAAGAAAGAGAAAAGTACCTCAAAATAGAAATGACAAAAATTCCCCTGTCAATTAATTGATTAAAAAGCTCCTGATGAGACCATAAAACCATGTCCCAATTAACTAGGGCTGTACCCCACAGTGAGGTCCTTATGACATCCGCTGCAATTCTAAAATGAGTGGCTGAATACAAGCTATACCAAAAGGAATTCATAATGACTAGACTACCATTTCAAAATGTTATCAGGCTCCTAATACTAAGAGCTGAAAGGGAGGCCAAGGATTTCTGCCAAGCAGCCAGAAAGCTTCTGGCATTAGAGCTGCAGACACCTTAGAGAAGAACCCAAGTTCCCATTTCTCCTGGAAGTTGTTTGGGCAACAGTCACGTAGTGGCAGCATCCCTTTCTCTCTCATTAGCATTCCGCTTGGTGTCTCTAAGAGGCAAAGTTGGAGCATTTGGACAGACAAATGCCTCCACTTCTGCTGGTCCACAAGCAGAGTTAAGGGCAGGCAGAAAGCACACCAAGCAACTTACCCTGCCTTTCCTGGGCCTTGGCCCTCAGTTCCAGGTAACCTCTGCAGCAGAGGCTGGAAGGATACAGGGCTCAAATTAACATGGTAACTTTGATGTCATGACTATTGCTCCAGCCTGGAAACCAGTTGCCTACTTCTCTGGCCAGTTTTGTTCTGCTTGGCTCAAGTCAGAGCTGTTCTGATGGTATCCCTAAGAAAGATGTAGGTTATGTGGGAAGAGACAAGAATTGTCCTGTTTAACACCTTGGTGACAAGAGGCAAAAAGCAGCTTTATGCCCTGCACAGAGACACCTCGGAGGCAAAGTCATGAAGCCCTCCAGCATCTCCACATCAGCAGGGCCTGGGGAAAAGCCCTTGGGCTGACGCGGGTCCCCACAGCTGGCAGGAGCAGAAGCAGCAGCAGAGGGGCTTTCCCTGGGCATCATTGCAGCTGAGCCTCCCAGGCTGCCGGTGAGGGTTATCCTGGGAAGAAGGCTGGATGCGAAGGGGGATCCCCCCTAAAGCGACCCTTCCCATCCGCGCCGCGGGCGGTGGCAGCGCTGGATCCCTCTCTGCTCCGGGGCGAGGGAGAAGGGGACCGGAGGGCGACGTGCTCAGCAGGCGGCCGGACAGCGGAAAGTTTTTCTACTCCAGAAGAATGGCCCTTTTGAAGCCCTTCTGCCCCACTGCACACTGCTAAGTGAAGCCAATTCCCGGCGCCCGGAGACGCAAAATCCCCTTCGAAGAAGAAAAACCCAGCATCCCCCACCCCCGATTA
>VZRZ01003369.1:372296-426475 GCA_013398175.1 Climacteris rufus | reverse complement strand
CTCGTCACTCGCCGTGTCTCCCAGCCGCCGAATTTCGTCCCCGCGGGGACAAGGGAGAGGGTCGCTTGCAGCCCGGCATCCTCCGTCCCGGCCTCTTGCCTTCTCTCACCTCCCTTCTCCCCGAGGAACATCCTTTGCTCTTTTTCTCCTCTGTCGGTCCTCAAGTGCATCAGTAATCCCTGCTGCGGCTGCTGCTGCTGCTGCACCTGGGAACGGCAGGATCTGCAAGTTATTTCTGCACCGGTAAAGCCATAAGTGAAGAGGAAAAGCCATGTCCAGTACAGGAGAGCAACGTGCCAGGCTGGGTACCAGCCAGCAACTTTTTCCATTGCTGCCGACTGCTGATGAGTGCGAGGGAGAAAGAGCAAGAAGGAGAGCGAGGGAGCAGGGCGCTGCCGATTCAGCCGCCGCGGGGTAAACAGATCGAGAACTCCACGTAAAGTTTCAGACTCTTCTGTGCTAGATGCAGCTGGGGGATAGAAGAGAATACTTTCTTTCCCTCCCTTCTCCCCGCCTTGTTTTCTTTTTCTTCTTTTGCACTTTTTCCTTTTTTCTCTTTTTTTTCTCTCCCCTCTTTTTTCTCCTTTTTTTTTCCACCCCCAAGACTGGTGTTGCTGATCAGGCTTGTGATGGAAGGCAAAGCCACAACCACACGGGGGAGGAGCTGATTTGAAATCAGAGAGAGAGGGAGAGAGAGAGGAGCAAATCCTGGCTGGTGATTTCTCCCGGATCTCTCTGTGGAAGT
Organism: Climacteris rufus; assembly: GCA_013398175.1. Taxonomy (NCBI): domain Eukaryota; kingdom Metazoa; phylum Chordata; class Aves; order Passeriformes; family Climacteridae; genus Climacteris; species Climacteris rufus. The sequence goes on along the minus strand of VZRZ01003369.1, from coordinate 425,730 downwards.
CACAGCTCGCTCCTCTCCCGCTCGCTCTCTCTCTGCTCCCTCTCACTTCGCCGCTTCTGCATCACACTCCTCCCGCAGCCGCCCCGCCACGACGCCCCGCGCCTATGTCGTGAGTGGCTGCTTACTCACTCCCCCTCTCACATACACTCTAAAGACGGACTTACCCCAACTTTTAAACTCAGATCATCCGGTCCTTTCCTCCCCTGGGCTTTCCATCAGTTCAAACCCTTAAAGCCTGCTTGCCAGCATACTGAAACCAGCACACATGGACTAGAAACAGATGTTCAAAGTGGAGGAACAATACATGCATGTGTGTATAGTCTTTCCAGAGGAAATGTTTAGATTCGATTAATTAGGTGGCCTTACATGTCTCTGAAATGTCCCTTTCTCTCTTCTTTCTCCTGTGACTGATGTAAGTGCACTGGAGTTCCTCAGAAGAGGCGGCTGTGCTTAATTTTTTAGACGGAAAGTCGCATTTCTATCCCTCTATTCCCTCCCCCGCTTGTGCTTCACTGTACTGTCGTTTACAGTAGCTGCTGATGCTTAGATAAATCACTCATGCACGGCAGAGATGTACCCGCATAAATGCTGATGAAGACAGGGACAAGCTTTTGGAAATGAAATGACAGCACTTTGTGCCCGGGAGAGGGGGAGAGAAAGATTCCCCTCCAGTGGTTTATCAGCAGAAATAAACCCTTGCTGCTCTAGCTGTCTCTCATGCTTTCAGGACCAGCAATTTCTCCCCCAGGAGCTGAGCTCCTGTCTCACTGGATCTCTTCCCCAAGGAGCAGTAATAGTGGTGGCCAGAGGAGACCTCCAAACGCTGCCTGCAGAGGCTGGTGTCTGCTGGCCATGGGAGCTGCTGGTCCCTGACCACAGACTGCACCACTGGTGATTGCCTACACATCAGGACAGGGGCCTCAGCTTTGACAGGCACTTGCAAATGCCCACACTTATTAAGACTGAAGGGAATTAAAGGTTCTTCCAGCGCAATTTTATTCAATCCATGTCTGCCTGCTCTCACCCATTCCCATTTGATTTAAAGGAGAGTTTATTTTTTAATTAATATTTTTAACATTTCCTTCCTGACACGGAAGACCTTATTGATTTTTTTTTTTCCCGGGCATTTCAGAAAACAATTTACAGATTTGTTCCACATTCTTCTAGAGATTTCACTCAAATGCTCACTGGTGACACATCTTGGGATATTAGCACAAGACCAGAGGTGAAAGGAGAGTCAGAGTAGTTCAGGCTGGGCATAACTTCATGCTGCTTACAACAATGATGGATTGTCTGCAATGTAGCCACCTGACCTCAGCTAAATCGACCAATTAACTGCATACCTGTTTCCACATCTCCCAGCTAAATGGTTACCATTAGTTACAGCCTGTCGGGTAATAATAATAATTAACACTTTGCACTTAACTCTTTTCCTTTACTAACTCCAAAGCTCCTCACAAAGGTCACTTCTGTTGTATAAATGGAGGAGTCGCAGTGTGATCAGCAAAGCAGTCAGAACTGGAGGTGGATCTGCCTTATTATCAACCCAGTCCTTTGTCTTGCATACAACAGATCGACCAGACGGATCTGTCCCAGAGGATGTGCTAAGGAGTGTCACATTCCTAGCACAAGTCTCTTAAAGAGACTTTAACGGGACAAAATTCAAAGAGAGGAATAGGTGAGACAGAAAAAGAGCTTGGAAGAAGGAAATTGCTAAGAGTTCAGAGGAAATTTCTCCTGGGATTGAAATAGAAATTTGCATGCCAATGAGCAGCTAAGGCTAATGAAAGAAACAATCTAGCTGTCTCATTTAGGCAGATGGATTGTGATGAGTGGCCAGTGAGTGATATGGATGTGCCTGGTAGAGCACACTGGATACACGACACCTGCAGAGCTCTTCAGCAAATGCACACAAGAGCCAGTCATGGAGAGAGAATACTGGATCCAACCTGAGGACCAAAGCCTCTTTTTCCAGCATAAACCTTGTTGTGGGTGGATATAGAACAGAGGCATACAATATGGTCCTTGTTGATCCTTGTTTTCAGGAATCATCAGTTTAGGAGATTCCAGCAACAGCAGAAACTGCACCTGATCCCTTACTTTTAATAGGCACTTTAAGTACGACTTTTAATGGACCTGTCATCCAAAATTTGTCTAATCCGTATTTATATTCTTTGTGTGTGAGGCATGCTGTGATAGTCAAATTTACAATCTGATTATATGTGCTTTTGAATACTCATGGTCTGCACTTATCTGAGACGGACATTTTAAATAGCTGTAATCTAACCTTTCTGCCAGCCATCTTTTTGCCACAGGTGATGTGGTGATTGAGCTGTCAGAGATAAGAAATCAGAGTCTCTGGCACAAAAGAGTAATCCCCTGTCCTTTGATGTAAGGGATACCTTTCTGAGTTGGAAGCAGGGACTGAGTTCATATACTCAGCCAAAAAGAAGCTAATGTGTAGTGACTGAACTCCATGGCTGTCGCCAAGAGAAAGGAAAGGCTGCACTCATGGGTATCCTGACCTGAGGCACGACCTGACCACCTGATCTGACTTTTCAATACCACATGTCCAGCTCCAACATCTGGTGAGAATGTATTTTCCATTAGAGCTGCTACACTACCCTATCAGTAGACTGCTCTTCTGTTTCACACAGCCAGTACTGCCTGGGGAGAGGGGACATGAGCAAGCCCCGGGAGCCATGGAACTGGAGGCAATCATTGGCAATATCAAGCATGATACTATGAGAGCAAATGAAAACTGAAGGTTTTAGATAGCCTCTTCAGCCTCTGCTTTTGCCAGGATAAGCAGTGGCAGCGGGTTCCTCCCTCTGCACCAGGATGGAACTACCTCAAAGGCAGAGATCTGCACACACACAACAGTGTTTGAGGAGGTTCTTGCTACTGGGTTCAGGAAGACTAAGCAGGAACCTAGTGAAGGGAGTAGTTATCAGTTCTAGGTAGCTGTTTCAGCAGAGCAAACACCTTCCTTAGGATTTATATAGCCTGGAGAAGAGAAGCAGGAACTGAATGAAACATGAATGAGTACACAAATCTTCACTTGAGACTGGACAGGTTCTGAGACAGGTGGAAATATGGGCTTGGACAAGGACATAAATCCTTATGACAATGATTGCAATAATCTGCCATCTGCAGGAATCCTTTCCCCTGGAGTGTTTCACACTCGCAATCAGAGACTACTTGTGGAAAATGTGGTCCTGGGAGACTTCCTGGCTCCACAGTATTCCTGAAACATGCTAGATGATGCACCCTGGATCATGTGATGGAAGCACCTCAGGGGCTGTGCCAACACTGCCTGTACTGTGATGGAGCAGGAAGGGAGGAAGAGGAATGAAAGACGATACAGAGAAAGAAATAGAATTGGGTGGGCTTAACCAGCTGAGTTTTTAATACAGGGTAGGGACATAATATAGCCTGGACTATCCTGCATCTGAATATCTTTTAGGCAAAGGAGTATAATCTTTCCCTGGTAAATACTTATATAACCAGTATTTTGTGAATCTACACTCATTTTAAATTATCAGTTTTCTCAGTGAGGACTGTGTAATGAGGGGAGACCAAGAAGAACACTGCTCCATTGATTCCTATCAAGCCACAGTGAGTGATGAATACTGTAGTTTGACATTATACGTAATTCCTCCAAACAAAATCTCTGTTTAAAAAAAATAGAAATCAGGATACAACAGGTTTTGTTGCAGTTTCCCTTAGAGAAAAAAATATTACTTTCAGCTGTAAATATCACACAAGGATCCTTTTTTTTCCTGAATAGGGTCTGGATGCTTCATTCTTTAAATAAAATAGATACTAATTTTATATATCAAGCCAACTATTTCCGAGTGCTTCTTATTTCACTGAGCAAATGGAAATTATTTAGCTATATGGCTTATTTTGTAGCAATATTTGGATAATTTTTACATAGGTGTTATTAGAAACAAATTCTATACCTTGTATTGAGGCAATGCATTTGACACAAAAAAAAAGCAAAACATTTTTTAAAAATCTGGAACTGAGATGAAATCTCTGTCTTCTTTCCCATAAGTTTCATTTCCCTCCCTCAGATTATTTTTGGAAAGGTGATTGAACTATTTATTTTTAACACTAATAATTCATCTAAATTAATTAACATGAAAGCTCTCCTTTGTTATTCCACACAATCAAGTCTCAAACAAGTGCTATCCTAAAATTAGGCTGCCTCAGCTTTTAACAGGGGCTCCTATTCATCTGCAAATGTGTTGCGATTTTGCTTCAGTTGCCATAAATATTAACAGCGAGGGCTTTTTGTTCTTTTACTCCCTCTTGCTGCAGCCTGTTGCAAGGACTGAGGTTTAAAGTAATCTCAAGAAAAGTGCAACGCTTCATAAGTTAAAGAGTTTTGCTTTGCTAAATCGTCAGATGGAGAGTTCACACAGCAATTTATGTGGCAAGGAGAACTGGCTGGATTGTGAGTAGTTTCGATCAGTGGTTGCCTCCAAGTACAGGAAGGTGCTCAGCACCAATACCTGGATGCAGTTTTCCTCAAAGCCTGTTTATACTGAAATATCTAGTCATGCTTATCAGCCAGCAGCTCTCTGTGGGGACAATAGGAGTTGTCTGAGCCTTTCTTCTCTGGAAATTCTCTCCTGTAGGCTCCTTTGTTTCACTTCCATTTCTGGATCCAAAGCGTTTTCACACTGTCCAACCACAAATGGGACAGGAACCTCACACTCATGGTACAGGCTCTGCATTTTAATCTTTGGGTTCATACCTCCTTCCTGCTTTTACAGCTGCAGCTATTTCCTGTGCCAGCTGTGTCCAGGTGATAAGTCAAGGGTGGATTTTCCATGGGAGGAAGGAACCATGTTATCCCCCCATCCAGATAAGCTTGTACTCCCAGTCAGGTGCTGAAGCAATACTTAAATAAGTTGTGGCTGCCCAACTGCCACATCCATGCCAATGTTGAATCCAGCACTTTGCCACAGTCCTGGGATTGAATACCATTTCTTCTCTACAGCAGTGACATCTGCTCCTCTGTGCTGGCCTTGAATTTCACTGTTACAGTGATCCTCTCCCCTTCTGATCTGGAGACATCAAATCATTGCCACACTGTGCTCCTGAGTGTTGCTCCCTGGCAGGGATTATCATGGGATTAAGAAGCAAAATCGCAGACCACAGAAGACAGTGGATGAGAAAATCTGCTGCTTGAAATTCCCAGCTGACATTCTCTCTTGATCAGCTTTTGCAGCCTAAGAAACCTGGAAAGCTGCCCTGAAAAGCTGGTCTGATATTCTGCTGGGTTTCATAGTTGGTTGAGTGTAAAGTAGAATTGCAAGAACTGCACTTACATCAGGACTGCACATACTCAGCTGGTGCTCTGAGCTTGCAGCTAAGGAGAAAACTGAGCTGGAGCTCACAGCTAGAATGCGCTTTATTATAACAACTTTGAAACTAGTAAACATTGGCTGAAGGAGGAAGCCTGAGGTGTATCTTGTAGTCAACTCATTCACCACTGCCAATATGAATGATAACCACAGGGATGACCAAGCAGGTGTCACATTTCATCCTGACGGTTTTAGAGAAACTCCATAATACCCAGAAGGTTTTTGCCATCAATAACTAAAATGTATGCTGTGAACACATCCAACCACATGAAAGGCAAGAATGCAACCAGGAAAAATGAGAATGGCTTTAGCAAGTCATGCTTGACCAACCCGATGGCCTTCAGCAACTAAAGAGCTGACTATTTTAACACTGGCTCCAAAAGCATGCTTGTTGCCCTGACTTTTGCAGTTCTGGATGTTGTCATTCTTTTGTAGCTAGTTTCTCACACTCTTCTATGTAAACATGGCCATGTTATTGTAACTGTATCTTATCATTTACCTTCCTTTCTCCTGGACACAGAACTTTGATGGACATTTCCTTTGACCACTGTGATTGAGGGAGGAAGATCTAATTTCCTCCAATGAATAGTGATTTCTAAATGTATATACAATAAAGAAGGCGGGTCTTGCTCGCCCCTTCCTGCTCTTTCCTCCTTGCTGGTAACAGGAGTCTCTGTATCTTCTTTTGTGTCATTACTGCGACACATGCTCATGGTAAACTGAGGACTTATGGGCAAGTTGGAGCAATTGACAGAGGTCTGGAAGTTGGTTGGATTGCAACTCTCAGCAATTGAGAATCAACTGACTAGAAAATATGTGGGGTTTGCACAGAGTTTCTCTTTGCAAATTAGGCAGACTGCATATTCATCTGCCTTTGGCGTTCTAAGTCTACTGTTATGCAACTACCAGTGGAGGCACCCACTGGCAAGCAACAGCTGGGGCCAGTTGTGCTAAAACATCCTAGATTTGGCCATCCTAGAAAAACTGGCCTTTCCCTGACTCTCTCTGTTGTTCCCCTGGACATGTATCTGTTCTGTATCTCACTCTCAGCAAGTTTCTTTCTCTTCTTTCAGTTATGTGGAGATGCAAACTGCAAACTTTCCTTTCTGTGACCAACAGAGGGTCTTTGCAGCTATTCACAGTCATTTGGAAGTTGCTTAGCTCTGTCCATTGAGTAATTTTCATTCCATCATCTTCCAGTCTTTTCCAGTTCCTCAAGAGGATTGTGGCTGTGCGATGCCTCTGATTGTCTTGCAAGCTTCAAATCTGCAATTTCAAGCAGACTGATCAAGTGCAGATAATAGTTTCCTGTGAACAGTAAATATCAGTCAAAGCACCTTCCACAGAGTCAGGATACTTCAGTAACATAAATCTTAAAAGCCTAAAAGGCATAAAAATAATTTGTGTTTTGTTCCTTTTTCAGAGAATACTGAACTTTAGTCATCACTGGGGAAGTTTTTCCGACATTCTCTCAACTCTGGGCTTATCTGCATTGACAGGGCAATAAAAATCCATGTCTATCACTCTACAACCATCACCTTTGGCTTCTGCACTTGGTTGTGGAAGAATTTAATGGAGGTAAGAGAATAATGATGAAGAGAAAAAGATTACAAACTTAATAGCCTGTGAATGGTGTTTAAGTATGTCATCATTACAGATGGTGTTTTCTTGCTTGTGCACCTTGCTGGATTTCTCTTAGCCAGAAGTGTTGATAAAGTGGAATTTCCAGGTACAACAAAAGGTAAAATTTCTAATAGAAGAAAGAAACCTTTTTTACTTTATCTTACCTTCTTACTGAAAGAAAAGTAAAAAATAGGGAAAAAATGAGAACCCTTGAGGCTGATGGAAGATGTGAGCTTGCTCATTGACAGTATTTCATTTTCAGAACTGAAAAAATGACTAGGAAAAAATTTCTGTGAAGCTACTTTGTCCTGCTTCACTGATGCATTGTTTCTTTAGTCATGGTCAGAAATCCTTTTCTGGAGACAGTTACATCACTCACAGGTCAACCAGCAGAACTTTTCATACATACACTCCCATGGTACACAATGAAGAGAGAAAGATCTGGTCATCAGTTAAAACTGTTTTTATTAATCCAGTTCATTTCTGCCTAAAACGAGGTAGAGGATACTCACATGAACTTTGCTGCCAGATGATGAGCAGTGCAATACTTCCCAACAGACATCCTCATCTGAGCAGTACAGTGCATAGTCAGAGACACCTTCCCCACTGGGGCAGCTGTTTGGGAACACAGGTCTGTGCCATCCAGCTATGATTTTGTAGCTTGCTGGGGCAGAGAGAGATACACCCTCTAGTGAGGGAAGAAGAAGCAGTCATGAGAGACAGCATGTCAGTCCCATGTTTGGTGAGAAACTCCAATCTTCCAGAAAGAAAGATTTGGAAAGGGTAGTAGAAAATCAGGAGAAAATCTGAAGGAATTTCCGAAGGAAGATTATAAATTTTCTTCCTTTGCTTTCTTTTCTTTCTTTACAAAACAAGGAAAAAGAACTAGTCCTCTTAACTAGGAGAACAGCATTAAGACAAAGCTCCTATTTGCTCTAAATCTAATCTGAAGTGTTTCAACACAAAATACACAGTCAAAGCAGCCAAATTAAAATATTCCACTTGAGTACTTCAAAAAGGAAGGGTTTCTCTTTCTTTTTTTTCCCTCTAAGTTTTCTAGAGCTATTTTTGCCAGCCACAAAGATTTTAAAAAATATCTATATTAAAAAAAAAATCATATGTAGATACATAAAAGGCAAACAAAATAATGTTTTTCAAGCTGGACAATCTGTTACATCCAGCTTGAAATTAATCTTAGATTTCTGAATCTCTTTAGTCCCTTTTTTAAACTCCATTTGGCACAGCATTCAAAAAAAATCAGTTATTCATATGATTTAAATTAATTGAGATATTTGCCAGAATAACTTGCAATATAAAAATTATTCCTTTCCACAAGTTTGGTACCAGGTTTATTTCTTGCCCACAGCTTTTAACAATTTATCTGGGACATCTGTGGGTGTAGCACCTGAAAGATTAAATCTTATATACAAATATTTGCTTCTGGTAAACGGGACTGATGTTATGTATAAAAGGATTCTATAAAATAATTGCAAAAATCTTTAAAATTATGTTAGGTTTTGATCAATGGCTTAAAAAGAATAAAAAAGAGAAAGAAATCCCCTCATCATCAGTCAAAAAAATACCCCTTTCATCTAGAAGAATGAGATTTATTAAATAAGGATGACAAAAAACAATAATTCTGTCAGTTTAATTCATGTATACACACACAAAGGTCAATAAATAGCCCAAGCAATGGAAGGAACTCATAAGCAATACTTCTGCTGATTTCATTGCAAGCATTTCCTGAGATTACGTTTATTTCTGTGAATATTGTTTCTTTGGATGGCTCTGTGTGTTTAATACCTATTCTCATATCAAGAAAGCTTAGGGGAAAATCTCAATTTGCGTGTATTTTTATGCAATTAATAATAATTTTGGATTTGTACTTTTCTTATGCCAAAACTGTGCTTGCCAGTATTTGCAGCCCTCCAAATGCCTATATTAGTGCAAGTCTGAATCATTCTGATTTTCTCCTCTGTTTGAAACAATGTTTGTTCAAAGGATATTAAATGTGCTTCTCTTTTGTCTTCATTCAATCCAGAGTAGTTTTTAACATTTTTATCAAGACTCCTTGATACTCTGTTTTAAAATGGCTTCAATTTTCCATTCTGACCAAGTCTTCGTGTGCATTTTGGTTCATTTATGCCTGATTGCAGTCAGTGGGAGTCTCTTCAATGATTTCAATGGAATTTGGATCAAGTTCATTTGCAGCATAACTTACATATGTTTGCTGTCATGGAATATGCCAGCTGTCAGGGGAGCAGCATCCAGGGAACTTGAGAGAACAAGGAATAAATTCAGGATCTCAGATCCTGCTTGGGAGGAACTTAAGCAAGTCTGGGTTTATTGGTGGTGACTGCCCTAAATAACACATCTTGACTGTCTGCCCTTTAATTGCAGTAAGAGCTTCTTTTCTGACTCAGGCTCTCCCAGTAGTCAACTCATTTCACTATTTATTATGGTGCCTCTGGCTTCTTCAATATTTCCTTATCATGATTTTAATTCCTCATTGACACAGTGGGCATTTTGTTTTCAGCATCTGTTGAAGGACTCTTTGAGGTGCAAACTCTACATGTTCTATAATTTGGTTCTTTTTTCGCTTTCCAAATTAGGCAAAAATTAACAAAAAAAAGGCATGGGACCTGGATTGTTTTTTTGTTTTGTTTTGCTTTGTTTTGTTTTGTAGGTGCATCACTCTGCACAATCTTATTTTGTCTCTGTTGTTGTTGTTTTTGCCAGACAATGTAATTATCTTGATTGGTGGGTGGCCAACAAAGTTTTAATTAGATCCAGAGGGATTTGAGCAGGACTATGTATTAAAAAAAGGCAAAACAACGTTGCTAGAATTATTGGGTTTTTTATGTTGTGAGGCATCTTCTGTGAAATATGACGTTGCCTTTTTGCATTTCCAGTTCTGCCCTCTCATCTCCTGCCTTGCTCTTTCCTTGGTCACAGGGAGTGGTGGACTGGTGTTAACATCCCTGTGCTGAGCCAACCCTGCCAAGCTGTTGCTGCTACAAAATGTCCAGCAGCTCAGTCCCTGCCAAACAGCCACTGATCTTCAGCTTGTGCCAGTTCAAAGGAACACAGGATGTATATCCAGCTTTGTGGAAGGGCTGACAAGTGATTTGGCGCAGGCGATTGGCATGGACATCAGTGAGCAACGCTGAAGCCAGGGGGAGGACTGCACTCAGGAGATCTTTCTGGCTGGTTATAGTTATTAATTTTTTACTGGAAAAGAGTTGTTTTTTATTTATTCAGTCTAAAAATGTCCTGGTAATGAATTAACCTGAATAGGGGGAGGGGGACAAAAAAACGCATATTGATTTTCTAAAAGCAAGCAGGAATGCTGTTATTTTCCAATTAACATTCAGCATTAGAGAACAATCCAGCTGGAAAGAACCAGCTAAGCAATTCCAAGCTTTTTGCTTTCTGCACTTTTTCCAGTGATATTTTTCTCATTTAACTTCTTAAAAAAAAAACCAACAAAACCTAATAACAATTGAGGCCATTTCTTTGGCTATTGGGGTCTAACTTGTGTACTCCACTGGGGTGGTTATGAAATAACTGTGGTGGGAATCCAACTGTTCATGCTGAAGAAGAAGGCATGTTCATCTAATAAAGGCTGCCCCTGCTCCAGCACTGAAGAAAGTGTGAGAGTCAAACCATGGGAATGCAATATTCATGATAAGGATGTTTCTCTATAAAACTCAGAGCAGATCTGGGTTGCTGGTGGGACTGGTGATGACCTCTAGTCTGATTCTGGCTGTGTCACCCTTTTCTTTCCACTTCTCATATTTATTCTATCTGGTATAGTCTCCATGCCTCATCTTCCCTATGGATTGGCACAGTCAAGGCTCACCAGATTCAGAAAAAAACAGTGAGTGACCATCATATCCAGCCCCTTCATGTCCCCCTTGGTGGCCACTGAGTGCATGGCTAAAGCTGCATGGTGTGCCCAGGAGCAGCCTCCAGCACAAACCCACCAGGCAGCTCAGTGTCACACCACTGGCTCTCCAGTGACACCAAGCACTGGATCCTGCAGCTTTGGGTGTGGTGCACGCAAAGCAACGAGCGCTGATAACAGGGAAGCAGATTAGAAGCAGTGAAATTACCACTTTGTGAGTAAACGGGCACACACAGATAAACACACATTCGCATAAATTGGGATCCTTACTTTTTAACAGGTTTCTGAGGTTCTGAGTTTTCAAGTTTTCTATGCTTTCTGAGTTTTTATTTTACTCTCTTGCAAGTTGCCTTTTTCAAGTTATTCACTTGTGCGGGGGTGAATTCTACTGAGTTTAAGCAACAACAGATGTTGTCTGGCCAACAGCATACACTGCATTTCCATGTAATTTTTCCTTTTCTTTCCAAATGCTCAAGAGAAGCTGGTTGTATAAAGTCCACATTGCATTTTACCTGGTATACAAGTTACGGAAACAAGTGTTGAAATAGAATTCAGTTTTTGTCCATCTTGGACTTGGCATAGCCCTTGGAAAAGCTACAAGCACATATTACTACTATACTGAGATGGAAATTTTGCCAGATATTTCTGAACAGTTTTGCATAAATTTCAATATATATGCTCTTATTTAGCAAATGTTTGTTTAGCTATCTCCGTAGTTTTCCTTTAAGGGTCTAGGAAGTGCCCAGGGAGAGTGACAAAATCACCAGCTTTTGCTGAGGAATGATATGCCCTGCAGTCATACTGTGTATTTAGAGTCTGGAGACAAATTTTAGGGCCTGGATTTATTTATAGTGTTTAATAGATGCTTTGATAATTATTTGCATGGGAATGGAAAACAAATTCTCCAGATTAAAAATCATAAAGAAAGCTTGTTTGGATTAGCATGCTCAACCGAAAGCATCCATTTGATTCTTGGTATATATATAATTTACTGAGCTGCAAAATAAACATACTCTACTGTTCCTCTGTTGAAGGCTCCAGCTGTAAATATTTCATTACTTTAAAAATGTATTGCTATTAGATAGGTCCCTTAATATTCAGCAGAATCAAGTTTTAAGAAATAAAATAAAATTTAAAATATACAATAAAATAAATAAAATCTTGCTTTCCTGGAGAACCTTTTGTAAACATTACATTTCAGCTGGGTGAAAATTGCTCTGCCACTTGTTGGGTGCTGGCAGAATCACCCCACAAGTAAGTGGGGGGTTTTATGAGCTTTGAAGGCATAATCAGACCCTGTTCTCAGGAGTGCAGATGTAGTCACATCATGGCCTGGTCTGTCTCTCCCTGTCCTGCTTGCAGTTTATCAACATCTCTAAGGAAAATGGGTCTGCTCCTCATATAAAACAAAGGCTCAAAGACTGGATGAGGAAAGGGAAATTCATCAGGCAAAGAGAAACATCATCCCCAACAGGAGAGAAGCAGAGCACAGACTCCCTCTGCACGTAAAATATTGAAAATAATCACAAGCAGCCTGGGAAAAAAGACTTGTGACAAAGGCTGGGGGTTTTCATGGCACAAAGGTCCCATGGGATCATTATAGAAAGACAGGCAGTGAGTGACCTGGTGACACCAGCATTAGAGCTTTTCCCTACACAACCAGGACAGTTCTGGTGATCTTCCTGCTTTACCTGAAATGGACAAAACCCTTGTTTTTGTAGAGGATTTCAGGATGGTTTCTTCCTGGCTTTGAAGAATAAAGAAAATGAATTCTTTGGTGTTTTTCCATTGTTGGGATGCTTTTTCTGGAAAAAAATAAATAAATAAAATTATAAATAAATAAGGTTTTTTGGAATAATTTAATAGTGTTGTAGTGGCTCTTTTTATTCAGAAATGGATAGTTTTTGCTGTCAAAAGCCTGACACTGTAAACACAGGATTAAATGTGAGTACATAGATACATGGGCATATTTTTCTTCTGTATGTGATATATCAAAGCCACAAAAAAAATCACAGATCTATAAGGAACTCATTTGCTGACCATGTAGAACTTTGGCACTAGGTACACTAACTATTTCACTTCTTAGGAATAGGTTCCCATAAAACAAACAGTGTGCCTGAATATCATGAGGTACCATTTTTACCAATTTATTTTTGTGCTTCTTGAAATCCTTAAGGAGCCCCAAGCAGAATGCTGAACTAAGACCACAGTCCATTCTATAAAAAGTTACAGTCCAAGTTATCCAAGTGTTAAGAGCAGTTAGCCTATACACAGAGGAGTTGAAATCCATTCAACACTAAATCAGTGTAAATTACATGTCTGGAACAAAACTTCACACCAAAAAATTGCAGGATTAAGCCTACAAATTCCATTGTTAATGTGGTTGCTTTCAAAACATGACAACAGATATCCCTTCTTTCTCCACTGAGCATTTAGACAGTAAAGAACCTGAGAAAGGTGCTGGTTTGCAGATTTGCAGTTTCTCCTGAAACTTGTTTTCTCTTTCTATGAGTCCTGAAGAACTGTTTTGGTCCTCAGCTATGAAATACTTTTGCAAAGTAAATTCCTTATGTAGGAACAGCTGCATAGGTTGGGGATTCTAATGCTGACATGAGAGTACTTTGTGTCACTTGAAAAGCCATTGAAAACTCTCATGAAATACTGACATTTCAAGGCAGACCTCTTTTGCAGAAATCTGAAATAACTTCAACCAATTTTGCATCTCATCAAAACTCAAAACACAGATACTCTGCTTAAAATTTTCTCACTATTCTCTTATTTCTTAACAGTATTATAGTGGTTTTGACAAACATTGAGATGCTAAAATAGGTTTTTTTTTTTACCAAAACGTATAGTGAATTAAAGGAGAAGTTTCATGCCTGTGGAAAATTACATACAATCTTCATATGCACACCCTGAATCCTCATTTGGACTAATAATCTGAAAACGAGATAAATTTCCCTCATTTGCTTGAGTATGCAAATTAGGCACAGAGTACCTGAACTGAAATTATGAACTGACAATATACATCACATCTGGTAGAATTCATTCAAAATATTAATGTATTTATGCAGCTTTTAGGGAGTCTGAAAAGGCTGTCAAGAGAATGTCTTTAGTGTTGCTTCCTATGACAGTATCAGGTAATTTATCATCATTTCAGCTAAATCTTGTTCACAGCAATGCTTCTTGAAAGTGTTAACATAGAATTCTCAAAAAGTCTGTTAACTGACTTCTCAGATTCCTCAGCTATTGTCTCAAGAGCTGGTGGTACATCACACAGGAAAAAAAATGATGGAACAGGAAGGTGTCATTGCTCTGACTCCATTCAAGTTCATGTCCAGCTTACACTCTACCACTTCTCCTCCAGGTTCATTTCAGAGATGTATATTTGTTGCTTCCTTCTGTTCTCCACTGTTCTGTAAACTTCCTCACAGCAATAAAGTTTGAGGATGTAGCCTGGGGAAAGGAGTGACTTCATGAGTTGGCTGAATGTTCACCTTGATACCCTGTGGCACTGCAGATGCTAAGGAAAGAACATAAGCCTTGGACAGTCATGCAGTAAGCCTTCTTCAGAACACTCTCCAATCTCCAGCACTTTGCAGCTCAAGGACTGCCCAACCAAACACGATTCATGCATGTGCAGTAATTCTGAGTGGATTTCGCTTCATGAGTTTGTCCAGCCTCTGCTTGAATCTACAAACTCTACACATCCCCAATGTCCTGAAGCAAGGAATTTCATAGCTACACCTTGTGTGAAGAATCACCTCTTTTGGTTTCTTTTTAACATGCCAGTTTCTGCCTATTCATGTATCAGAGAAGGAACAGAACCAGTGGTTCAACCTTGTCTCATTAATCAGGAGCAAGAAGATTTCTCTACTAAAAGTTATCCACATCTACTAGAATCTGGTCAAGCACTGGATAAATAGGACATAAAACTAATCAGAATTTCATACACTTCCAGGTGAAAGTTTAGAAAATACACAGCATTTGTTTTTCACTACAAATCATCACAATTTCAAGGACATTTATACTCTGACTTTCTACACATTTAGCTAAAGCATGCCTCATTAGCTCACATGCAAACCTTCATGTTTCCATAAACTAAATTTCTTTTCTCACCTTCCTCAGATGATAATTCTTACCTCATTGTTGAAGCTCAAATTGATTTACTGCCCCCAAACACAATTAAGATGCTCTACACTTTCCTGGCCCCTTTAAACTCTCCTCAACGGCAATGGGTATGGAAGTGCTGCTCAGGTACTTGCATTTAGCATCATTTGATTCTTCTCTCTCTGTCCTCCATCTCCCTCACCTCCCCTTATTTGTATTCTCATCAGTGTCACATTAAATGCTGTGGAACACGCTTTTAGGGTAATAACAGGCCTGAAGTTTATGAAAAAAAAGATTGATATCAGCTTCATAAAACTCAGGGGAAGCAATATCTTTTCTGTGCCTTGCCATCCCTTAAACTGCAGCTACCTTTATACATTGTGGAGGGAGAAAAGAGTTTAAAAAAATAAAAAAAAAGGAGGAAAAAGGCGATATCTCCAAACAGCAGTGGGATTTTGGAACCTGGTGTGCCATTAATTTCTTTATCGCTTTAACAGCAAGGAAGTTGCACTTGCTTCTTTGTGTATTTCAGTGGTGGGTTTCTTTCAAGGGCTTGGTAATCTTTTTCCTTAAATGTCAGTAGATTCTGAAACGTTCAAGCTTTGTAACCAGTGGTTTATAGCCGTCACATACCAAAAGGGCAGCAGATGAAAAAACTGTGTATTATTCTAAAGAAATGGAGTGTATGCCAGGTATCAGGCTGGAATGAGAAACGAGGCAGTGGAACAAGGCTGGAGTTTTACACTGATGCCCGAGCTGGTGGCACCCAGGTACCTGCTGTGAGCCTGCACCATCAGGCTGAATGATCTCCCTCAGCTATTTATCAGCAAGTTGGTTCTTCCGAATGTGAACCCAAATCCATGTTTTGATTAGGGTCATAGTCACACTATGCATTAGAGGCTTTAAATACAGGACTTGATTTGGGATCCCTCTCTTGCTTCAGCAACCAATCCATGCGATCCCACCACTGCAGAGCAGTACCTGTGTCAAACACAACCTGCTGCAGCTGCAGGAGGGGAGGGTGGACTGCAGACCTGACAAAGCTCAACGACTCTGGCATGGAGATCTCTTGTAGGATTGTACACCAATTAAACAGCATGAGGCTTTTGAGCAAAACCTACCTGCATTTATTCCAGGAGACACTGGAGAAGCAAAGGGAGGAAACAGACCACTCAGCCTTACAGCACCCAGAGACACTCTCACCAGGAAATTGCCCACGTGCCTTGAAGCAGCATCTCCCATTATCCCTGTAGTTTTCCGAGTTTGCCTTAGCAAATTTTTTTTCAAATAATTTATCTTTCAATGGCCTGTTTTTCTGTTCCCAAGCCACAGTTTAACCTTTGGTTTTGAAGGTTGGAAGACTGACACAGGTGAACTTCAGATGAGGAAACATTTTTTATTTATTTTTCTTCTTTTTTTTTTTTTTTGAGCAGTGAGTTTTTGCAGTTTTTACCCTTGATAGTAGATATTAAATTTGACAAAAAAGTAAAAACCATTGCATTTCAGCTTTCTGCTTCACTGCCTCTAAATACATGATTTCCAGCCATTTTTTATTACCTTTTAGGTGCTGCCAACTTAGCTAAACTTGCTGAAATGGACAGATGAGGGGTGGGAGAACCCGAAAAAGTAAGCTACCTTGCCAAAACCATCCCACTAATCCCACCAATTTGTCCATGTTTGCCAGAAGCAACTGCAAAACAACAAACAGGCATTTTATTTTTAAATTTGTCCAAATTGTACTAGATCCACCTTCCCAAGTGTCAACAGGCAAATTGCTGCAATACAGCTATCCTAGCAGAGGCATGATTCTCAGCCTAGTAAAGCCACTGGGAGTTTCTGCACAGGCTTTTCTCTGAGCTCTGGTACAGGTCATATAGATATTTAACCCACAGCACATCACAGGGATATGTCAATAATTGTCCACTTGGTGCACAGCGTCCTGTTGTGGTGCCTCTGGGTGTGGCTTGCGACTGGGCCTGGCCCTGCCAGGCCGGGGCCACCAGTCCTTCCCCCCCCGCCCCACGCGGTGCCAGTCCTTTCCCCCCCTGCACGGCAGCTTGGGTGGTGCAGCCCTGGCTCAGCAGGGGCTGTCCCCGCCCAGGGGGACAACTCATTGGTTCCTGCGCTGGGTGCGGACAGCCGACTCACTGGCCGGCGCCCCTGTCAATCATTGTAATCCTCCGCAGTGATTGGCTCTCCCGACTGCCCTTCCCCCACCTCCGTCCTATAACATGCCCTGACCTCCATTTTGACTCATCTTTTACCGCACTATGCTCCAGTGAATAAAATTCTGCTGGCAGTAAGCGGAAAAGAACCCTTTCTCGTCCCTTTGCTTCCCTGCATAAATTAAACCACTGTGCGTGAACTAAGCCTAGATTCTGCGGGAGTTCTGATGCCCGACTCGCCTCCAGATCAGAGACTAGATGAGGCCAAAATAGTTTCATTTAGGAAAATGAGACTGACACAAAAGGCTCTGAGTTACTCACGCTTTCTACCCACGGCAGCATCCCAAGATGGAAGTTAAGGAGATGGTTTTGAAACCTGGAGTTCAGGTAATATATTTATCCACTTTTGTCTGCCTTTTTCTCCCCCCCTGTCTTTTTAGTTCTTTTCTCTCTGAGGGGAGGGTTTTCCAGGTGAGTCCACCCCAGCTAGGTGGGTGATGAATGACCATGCAAAAAGGAAAGGCAGCCAGCAGGTTGCAATGTCAAAGAAATTGGCAGAGGATTAATAGCTATCAAAGAGCTGTGTTGTCAGATAATCACTGAATACAGTCACTGAGTACAGGCCTTTCCTCAGCAATTCCATTATCAAGCCCATCAAAGTGTGTTCTTAGTCACAAATGTGTGAAAATGAAGTAATTCTCAGAAAAGTGTTTAATAAACAAACGATACCAGTCCCAGAGGACTTTGGAGCATGATTGAAAAGCTTTTACAAGGATCATAGCTTGCTCTGAAAGGGTAATACAGCCACAGCTCTTAAGCTGATCTTCCTCTAGGCTGCAGAACGAAAAGACATTTCAGAGCTGAGTTAACCATCAAAAGAAATGGAGTAAAACAGCCCGAACTGACTGACTATTCTTTAGGATCAGAGCAGGTCCTTGCTTTCTGAAAAATGTTAAAGAATGAAGTATTTTGTCTTCCCAAGTAAGGGGACCTCTCAGGGCACAGCATAGGTTGACCCAATTGAAATAAAATAATTCTGTAAATACCAGGGGTTTGTTATAGGAAGCTAGGAATGCCCCAACCCAAAATCAGATCCAAGCTTTGGAGAAACACATGAGTATGAATGAACTTTTTTGGTTGGAAAAATACCTCCAAACTTATGAATTAATATTGCAGACCAGAGGATTATTCACTGGAAAGCTAAGGGGATTTTGCTTTGGTATACAGCTACTGGATTTAATCTCTGGCCTGTGACGCCTTTGCTCTCTCAGCCCACCTCCTACAGCTGCTGGGATTTGCCTCCTTCTCTACTTTACAGTCTAACAGAGTTAGAAGCACATCCAGTGGCACTTCAGGAACTGCTTATGGCACTTGATAAACAGCTCTGGATGTAGCACTGTTAATGTGTCTGGAGACATGCTGGGTGAGGGATGCCTCAGGAGTCACCCCTGTCCCTCAGCGTGCTTTGTTCTGCCTGGATACCTGGGCTTCATTCATCTGGAGTCAGAGGCAATGGCTGGTAAATAAAAACAAATATCAAGAGGGAGCATATGAGGGGAAGAGACACCATTTACTGAATAATAATGCCAAAATTCAGTGCACCAGAGCACTTTGATTTAGCTATTTCAGGGACTGGCAGCCCACAAAGCAGCACTTCACCTGCTACAAGAACATTGCAAATCTGAGTAAGGACAGGGAGAAACTGTACAGATCATATTCTGAGATATGGAGCAGGCAAATATTTAAACCCTTAGCCAGCTGCTTCTCAAAACCATCCTTCTCCTGCCACTGCAGACCTTTCCATCACTGCTGTTTATCTGAAAATAGAGACAGTAAAAGTAACTGAAAGGACGATGAAGTTTCCTTGGTTTTTGGCTCATTGATAGTGGCCACAACAAGCAGCAGCAATCTAATATTGATCCCAGCTTGATGGAAAGAAGTGGAGACTTGGAAGTTCAGCAATTCTAAGTATGAACAAGAAAATATTTTTCTCAAGGAAAATGTTGAAAATCACTGTAATAGATGTTCTTTCTATCTAAAATATAAGTTGGGTTACCCTGAAGCACGGTGGCTGGATCCAGTCCCAAATGACTACCAAAGCGCTTGAACACAATACATAAGCATTTAGTTCCAAAAATGGTCAAAAGAGCCTGGGAATGCAGCACAGACAAATACTTAACACCTTGCTCTTCCCAAGAAAGCCTTTACAATTACTGCAGCTCAACATCCAACTGTACTGACTGCAAGCAATTCTTACTTTAAGACATTTCTACTCTTCACTTCTTCCTGAGGACAGAAACACTCTCACCCTTTTCACTGTTCTACAAGGAGATTTGAGCAATTAACTTCATGTTACCACTCAGTTCAGAGTGAGTGACGATTTCAGATAGAAACTGAAGGAGCATCCGTGGATGCAATGAAAAGCACAGTCATGAAGATCCTTTCACAATTCACGTTAGTGACCCTGTCCTTTCTCCCTGTTTGACCTTTCAAAAATATTTCAACTCTGAAACAACCTGCAAATCTATTGTGTTTCCTCTTCTCCACTCTACTCCACTCTGGCTTTTTAAGATCCTCTCTGCCCTGACTTTATCTCCAGTGCTGTACCTCACATGTGTGCCATTAGCATTTGCACAGAGGTCACAATTTTTCACCAACTCATAAGGACACATGCTTTGATGCAATCCAGTAGGAGCCCAGTTGTACAGACATACAAGTCAAAATGAATGGGAAAGTCCTTTTGGTTCTTCTGACGTTATTAATCATATCCAGCATCCTAGATTTCCACAGCAGAACATCTACATTTCTGAGCATTGTGTGTGCATATATATAAATATATATATATATGCACATGTAAGTCCCACACATATATGATATGTAAAGATGTAAGTACACACAGTACACTGTGCATGTTGATATGTAAAGTATATCTTATTGTCTCCCCTGGTTCTCTGATTTTTCAATGTTACCACTCTTTTTTTTTTTTATAACAGCTGGGAAAATGGGTATTTTTGAATATATGGCATTCCACCATCCCAAACATTAGTCTATATAAGACATATGTGTGCATATTGAGCTGTTTGCACTTTAATAATTATTCCTCTAATTCTGTATTTGAAGAACTTGAATTGAGTTTTGCTTATGATCCAATAAGGATTCGTTATGAAAGAAAAAGATAATAGTTTCTCCTTCCTCCTTCTTTGTAACAGGGGTCCCAGCAGGCACATCATATTTTCTATGAAGAATCCTGTAGGCATGGATTTGACTTACCTGTTTCCTTACAAAACTATGTTGGAGTCAGCTTGATTATAGGTAAATTTCCATATGGAAGGAAAGAAGCACAGAAGAAAATGCTGGAATCTGACTGTCCTCTGCAAATGTCCATTAATTAACTCAGTTATCTTCATGATTCTAGGATGTTCTGATTTCAGTGTACCACTGCAACATAATAAAAAATCAGGTTGCTGCTATTTATTTCTTTATTGCTGGCAACAGAAATACACCAACACAGTGCAAGGAGAGGAAATTGTCTCTTGCTAAAGATTAAAACTGTAATTTGGGATATTGTTTGAAGACATGGTCTAATTAAAAAAAAAATTATATTAAAGAGCTACAGAAAGATCTATGCGTCTAGTCATCAGTCAGACACTATTAAAATGGTTCAAGCTATTGTTTGCTATTTTTTCATCCCTAGGAACTTCAAAAAGAACAATATCCAAAAAATTAGTCTTAAAATGAACAAGTAGTCAGAAGTTTGAAAAAAAAAATAAAAAAAGTTGGTTTTGTTAGCTCTGATTCTGAAAAAATCTCATACTAGCACTAGTTCATAGGGGATTTCAACTTAGTCTGTCAGACAGATCATGAGGAATTCCTGAGAGAGATCCGTTTCTCCAATACTACAGGCAAACCTTTGACTGTTGTGGTGTGGGGGAAGAAAATCTCATGCACATACGTTCTAACTTAAAATTCAATTTAACTATGTAAAGTTCATGCAGTCCTGGTCTCACTCTGTCTCTGCTTAAGCATTCTGCAGCCAACAGCCTACATGAAAATTCTCATCTTTCAAACCATAAAGAACACGAGAGGTTATAGCTCAGTGTGCAGCTGCCCTGCTTCTCAGTGCAGTCTGTAGACAGGTGGCTCTCCAGCCAATTCCCAGCATGGAAGTCAAGTGCCAACACACACTGAGTTACAAAAGTGCTGCAGGAAAGATGACCCTGAAAACTGGGGCTGAAGTCAAAGGAGGAGAGAGCTCTTTTATTCCTTCTCTGTTGCTCTCACTTGGTCTTCATGACCAACTTGCAGCCTTCAGGTTCTGCATTTACTTGGACAGGGTATGTGAGAATTCATCAATATTTGTTTCACTTTCTGTGCTGTAATACTGAAGTCTTCTGTCCTGTGGTCAAAACTTTAGGTGGCAAAGTCTTTTCTTCTTTGTCTGAGGCGACTTGTGATTTTATTTCAGATACTACATCTGTCTGAGGAATTGCACACACACACACACACACACACACACACACACACCCACCCACACCATGGGCTGCCTCACTGCACCTTTTCCACCAAGCCAGAGTAAAAACACCAAACAAATGGGCCTGGTAGAAAAGTCTACAAATAAAGCATTGATCAGGAAGGAACAAGCTTAGAGCATATATTAGAAAACAATCACTTTCTCGTTGTTTGCTAGACAACACTAATGGAAAACCTTAAAAAAATAACTTCAAATGTTGGATGAAATTATGTTTATGGCTTTTTCCCTCCATGGAAAGACAGTTTTATTTCCATTAAGTCCTAAGTTCTATTTTTTTTGCTTTAAAAACAGAATAAATAAATATTGTATCAGAACCTAAAAGCAGAGTTAATTAAAAAGACCAAGATAATTGACAATTCAGTAGTAAACTGCTAGTGCAAGCTCTGAAGTTTAAATCGGAGTTTAAAATTCCTCCAGGTTTTGCTAATCTTTGATGCTCAAAGGAACAAAGGAAGTTTTTGTTTGGGGAAAATTTATGATTTTTGCATGACAGTCCCCCTTTTTCATTTAGCCTGATTTCCTAAGGAAATAGGATACTTTGTCAAACTGTCTGTCATTCCTCCCTTAATTACTTTTGAACACACTTGCCAATTTCAAACACATTTGAAAGGGAGATAAGTCCCAGGAATAGTGACGTCTCACAAGTTTCACTGAACTGCCAGGATAAAAGAGTGAGACGTGAAGAACTGGATCCATCCAGTGAGGGACAGGGAGCCTTCAGTTGCTGCACACTCTGTCTGGGAAGGATTGCTGGCAAGCCAGCATGGGCAGAGATCCAGGGAAGCCACAGGCACACAGAGGACTGGGGTGAGTAAAGGGAACTGCTGCTGTTCTGGTGGGAAAGGTGACAGCTACAAGAGAACACATAACCTGGCTAACACATAGCTTGCTCTGGCTCTGCTGCTTGTGATATTCACAGTTAACTTTCCTGATCCCAAATTTCATCCTTTTTTTTTTTTTTTTTTTGCCTTTGAAGTAATTTTCTGTCATAGATTCAAGATACTGGAAGTTTTCATTGAGTCAAGGAAGAAGAGAGACGTTTACAAAAAGCTGTGCCATGTGCAGAAGGGGTGTTACTGGTTGAGTTTTATTAATATTATTAGTAGTAGTAGCATAAATATTTTATTATTTAGAAGTCTCTTGTTCATTTTCAACTAAGAGGTGATTATTTAAAACAAAACAAAACACATTTTTGAGCAGATAATTTAAAATCTTTGTTGTTGGCCAAACTCACTTCTGCCTCATCACAAGGTAGTCTAGACTGGTAGATTTTTAATTCATATACAGAGGAGGTTATAGGCAGACAAAGAAGGGACAGGGAAACAAAATAGCCATGCTGTAGATTATAAAAAACATACTTACTCATATAGAAAATGACAAGTATATTAGGGGAAAAAAAGGATTAATTTCTTCAGCTGTAAAAGACCTCACAGTCTATTACCGTCAGCTTGTGGAAGCCAGTAGCCATCATGGCAGATGTCTTTTCTTTTCCAGTACTTCAAGAAATTAAACTGTCAGTCTTCATTTCAGCTGGTGGTTTCACCATGACACGATGCTGTGCTTAAGAGGGTTTGAATTCAAAACAATTCCCTTGGCTTCACCGTCTCCCTGTATCGGATCAGGATCTCCTGATGAAATCCAGGATATTGCATTCAAGACATCAAGGCAAATGAGGGCTGGCAAGCATGAGGTTGTGTTATATTTTTGGCAATGAAATACTTCTCCTGGAAACCCTGGAGGACATCCACAGCCTTAAACTCTGTTTTATCATCTGGGCTGGGAAACAAGTACTTTAAGCAATTTAAGACCCCCTCCCCTCAGTCAAGTAAAGGCAACACCACAAGGGACAACCCACCCATGCAGACTACATAGTCTGGCAGAGTTACACTCATGATAAATCTCTCTGCCTTCTGAGGAAGGCAGCAGAAAATGACTATTTAGAACATAATTACAGAACAAACTCACTTTTCTTGGTCTTTCAATAAATTTTGCTGTACTGATTTAACACCACAGCTGTGCAAACTGTTAGTGACTCTTTGTGTCCCCAGGGAGTGTAACTTGAGGGGGGAAAACAAGGACAGCACAAGCTCTCCACATCTGTATATGGAACTCATAATTCAGGTGTGTAGCACTGGAGCAAGGGAGGAATTTCCTCCCAATGCTTTATGATTTAGTGGTGACTCAGTAAAATGCTCACCAGACCAAAGGTGGGATGTGAAAAGGTTTCCTCTGTTTAACTATGAGGGAAACCTGGCAGTGACCCTCAACACACTTAAAAAAGAATTATTACCCTCCAGTTGGAAACAGAAATTCACATTTCAGAGTTTCCTAGAAAAACAGCTGAATTGTTAAGCCCCTACCTCAGGACTAGTGGAGATTAGTGGGATTTGCTTACCTCTTAAAGAAACTCATCCACCTTGCCCTGAGTTTTGTGGTGCCTCTCATTCCAAGTCACTCAGAGTTGCTTTAAAGCCTGGTGTCATACATTGAGGCCACTGACGATTAAGGGCTATATAGGCAGAAAAATATTTCTTCCCAGAAATAGCCCCATGCTCTGAAGCGTAAGGATTGATAACCCCTGTAAATTTTCTCTTCCCCAGTGCAGCTGCTAATGTTATTCATATTCATGTAAGTGCCTAATCCTTTCTTGAATTATTTGCCTTATATCAACTTGAGATCACAAAATAACTTTATAGGTAGGTGCCATTTTCACCCCTAAACTTTCCAGAATGTTCTTGCCAGTGGCCTTTTAGCAAAGTACTGATTTAAGGCTGATGGTTTGCACTTTGAAAACCAGAGGCTCACTTTTTATGGAAAAAGGAGACTAGACAGATTTGATGGCTTACATACCAGTAATGACAAAACTCATTGACCAGAGACAAAATGGCCTGATTGCAGGAAAAAAAACAATAAATCTCAAGGCAACTAAGAAACTTTCTTCCAAAGAGATTTTAAAAATGTCCTGGAGAAAGCAGTTGGGGCTGTTAACTCCTCCTGGACACATCCCTCTCTGTCCTCATCCATTGGTTAAAGTAGATGCAAATATATTGTTTTTTCCTTTAAGGGCTCCTATAGATTTTTCTGTACTTTTAGAACAAGGAAAGAAGGAATTTTAACTCCTTGAAATCCCACTTAGTTCTTCAGACCCTGGAAGAGGAAGTATATCCCACATCATGACATGTCTCGTTATCTGCCCTGTTGGACAGCACTCACAGGCTCATCACTTTTTGCTTCAACACCCAATAACTTAAGCCTGCCCTTACAACTGTTTATGCAATCACAGCACAGCAGAACTTCTCATGTGCTGAAACACAGCAAGACATCTGTGTTTTGTCATTTTGTCTATTACAGCAGTGTTTACCAGCACTGAATTTATTTCAGAGAAAAAAGAAACAAAAGTAAAGACTTAACAGTAAGTAGGTTACCTTGAAATGAGGAAGCCTGATAATTTAGCATTTCAGTCGTGTGTAGTGGCTGCAAACTTGAGGGCTCTCAACGAGTGTAGAGTAGGCAAGGATTAGCAGTGTCTCCAAATCTGGTCGGGCACTATTGTCAGACACCATGTTTAGTGGGTTTGTTTTTTTTTTTTTTTTTGAAAATGAGATATATACAATACCTTTTTTTATTTTAAAAAATTATAAAAATTAAAAATTTGATTTGGGATCACTCGGGTTAGATCAGCAGAGATATAAAACATGGCCTCAAGTACTGCAAGAAGATCGGGGGATGGACTCCTTTTTAAAGCATTTGACATCTAGAAAAAATAGCTTTATTTTGGAAGAATCTACTTAACTTAGATCATCTCTTTTCTTTGTGTTTTAGATGGTGATCCATTATCTGGTGTACTAGAGGTTATTTTGCACTGCAAGAAAAATAAAATCACCTGTGATATGAGACCAGTAATCTCTTCAGTGTATACTCCTCTATTTTTATAAAGCATGTACCCAAGCTCTGTTTTTCCTGAGCAGTGCAGCAATAAACCAAAATAAGTAGTGTCCTTGGTCAAAAATCACTGCCAGAAATCAGAAAGTCTGTCACTTTATGGTTTTTATTCCACCCCGCATATTTCTTCTTACTAGTCCTTGCTAGTCCTCTTCTTAGCTTTCCTGTATTCCCAAGCCCTACAGCCTGCAGACCTTAAATATCTTCTCCACTCTCTCTGCAAAACATACACTTCAATTAATTTATTCTGCTTTATGTACAGCCCACTACTATGGATGGTGGTTTCAGGGTTTGAAGCTCCTTCACTACTTGAAGCAGTGCAACTGGCTTTTCCCTGAATTTGGCTCCCAGTAACATCCAGGAGCCTGTGACTGACCAGCTCAAACACCACTGATGTCCTTCAGCATTGCAATGTGGACCAAAATGATATTTTCACATGCAGGAGAGAACAGTGAAACCGTTTTCCTGCTCAGAAAAAGCCCAGTAAGGACATTCTTATGTTTTCAAATTTTTGTCTTTTGTAAAGGTCCATGAGGGTACTTGCCAGCACTGATTGATTGATCAGCTTCTAGGACTGACATTTTTCCTTGTATTCAATTAAATTTGCACAGGCACTGACTTCTAATACCTGCCCTCTCTCAGGCTTTCTTCCCTTCTCTGTGGATAGGTCAGAGAGAGTGAGATTAAGATTATACAGGAGGGAAATTAATCCAGAGAGAGAACTGAAGTAGTGTAATAAAACTGTTTGCAGGAATGTGACAATTCTGTCTGCAGATATTTACAGAATCCTAGAAAGTGGTAAACTGGCAATGAAGAACACCTTCTGTCTCAACTACTCACCACAGACAGAGTGAACATGCATTTAGAGAATTTACACTAATGCAATCACCAGCCTAGACAGTGCTTATATTCAGCTCTGTGCTTGTTCCTGAAACAAGAGAAAAAATATTCTATGCTTCAATTATACATGAATTCATTTGTATTTTTCGCAATCAAGTGTCAATGAAAGAGGGGAAATGAAAACTAACTTTACTGTTCAATCAGTCAAAGCTGACAACCAACAATAAAAGCCATTAATCTAAATTAGCAGCATGAGAAAAGAATGACACAACACTGTCTCCAGGACTGGATGGAATTGGTACCTATCACTGAGGGCCACCTGATGAATTCTGAGTTGCTATTAATTTGTAAGGATCATGATTGCAATTTACTATTGCACATTATACTTCCTGCTTTTCAGAGCTAATTGTCCAAGTACACATCACCAGTTGAAACATATTTTTCGAAGATGAGGATGTCATCTGAAAGCACCAGATCTTTCCATGGGGCAAGTAGTCAGCTCTTGAAGAAAAGCAGTTGTTTTTCCATTTCCCTCCCTAAACCCCCAGCACTTTTCAATGTGCTCTCTCTGTCCCCAATGTTCTGTTTGGACAGATTTCTATTTTTGCTCCCTTCCCAGAGCTTCTACATGGCAGATGGTGATATTCCTGCTCCTCTCTGGCCACACACCTGGGCTTGCTTATTTCCAGTCACAAAAGCAGTGCAGGAACAGGCCACTACTTATGCAATTCTCTGACTTCAAAGGATTCTCCAAGAGTTCCTGCAGCTGCAAGCACCTTAGAGATGCTCTCAGAGGCATCCTATGCAGCTTCTCACTGCAGGGTTCTGTTTGGTGAACCCAGACGTGTGTGGGATGCCTCTCAACAAACTGCAAAATCCTCCATGCAATCCAAAAACTACAGGAGAGATCCAGGATCCAGCAGTACCCTCTCATCTAACCCTTTACTTTTTCTTCATAAGCAGCACAAACAGCTCTCCCTGTTCAACAATATCCTCCCTATGCTCCTGTATGAATTGCTTGTAATGACCCACTCTGGCATGCATTACTCCTTGAAATGCAAACATAATCATCTAACAGTGCTCAGCCTGATGAAGCACAAAAACTGCTTCAACAAATATTTGTTTGTTNAATACTTGGAGTCAAGGGAATTTTATCAGGAAACTGTACTCAGTCAGTGAAGCAGTCACACTAATATCTGTTTCCTCCACAAAAAAAAAAAAAAAAAGAAAAAAAAAGAAATGTACAGTGCAAATCTCTTGCAATCTAAGTGCCTTGAGTAGAAGGTTAAAGAACTGTTGCTTCTCAGTTTGATGCCTGCTGGAAGCCTCTGATTCCCAAGAGTATTTGGATCCTAAAAATACAAAAACACTTGAAAACCCAAACAAAATCACACACACACACAAAAAACCCCAAACAAACAAACAAAAACCCAAACCAAATGAAAACAAACAAACAGAAAACTCAAAAACCAAAAGGCAAAACAAAAAGAAAAGAAAGAAAAAAAATCAAAAAAGAAAGAAAATTATATATATATTTTAGTGGATAAGCAGGGACCTGAAGGTTTTCCTCCTACTAGATGTAAGCCCCAATGTCTTATTTAAGTTATGGGGTTCATTCTGTAAGCCTTTGCAATTTCTTGATTTAAGAAATGGAGTCTGGAGAGGCAACCTTCAGCTCTCCATAGTACAGAATATTTAGGCCCCTGACACCTGCTTAAGAGCATTAAAACTTCCTGTTACTTGAGACTAAATTAATTGCTCAAGGAGATGTTGTGTAACAAAATTCTTAAGACTCAGCACAGCTTGCGCAAAATGAGAACCCTTTTTCTCTTTTTGTTACCAGTGAAACCTACTCAGTATCACCCCTGGAGTCTGGGGAATGATTTGTTCCATTCTGAGTGGATACCTCTCTTAATTTGTGGATGAATTGATGGATCACACATGACTGACTGCACTTAGAAGAGCCACTCTGATTTAAAGGCAGCCTAGACTCTGGGGGCAGTTATCAGTGCTTCATTAAACTGGTGCAATGAAAATCATCTTGGGTTTCAAACTGACACT
This sequence comes from Climacteris rufus, assembly GCA_013398175.1. Lineage (NCBI taxonomy): Eukaryota > Metazoa > Chordata > Aves > Passeriformes > Climacteridae > Climacteris > Climacteris rufus. The sequence continues at coordinate 397,173 of VZRZ01003369.1, read as the reverse complement.
GTTTATAAACCCTAGAGAGAAACAGGTGCTTACAGATTATGATTTATTTAATTTTAAAATACTCCTTCACCATAAGATGAATAAAACATGTTCTCAAAATACCCCTTATGTCCACAGACTCCAGAGGGAGCAGAGGATGTCCCCTCTAAGAGGTTGTCTAAATATCTACACTGTACATATTTAAATGACCCCTCTTTCAAGTGTTTTGGCCCAAGGACCATCACAAAGGCCAAGATGGTAAAACCCTAGATGAGATATTCAGTTCCAGACCAGAGCTGGAATTTGGTACTGAGTGACTGAGATGTTAATGGTTAGTGGCTCAAACATTGCTCAGATCACCGAAGGACTTTGCCCACTATGGCAAAGTGTATAAAGAAACAGCTGCACCTCTGCAACCACGGAAACCTCCCTCTGAATATGCATCTGTGAATTGCTGTGAGTATGGGAAGGTGCTCAGCTCCCTGTGTTCAGTCCACTGAGCTATCTTGGACTCTGCTCACTGCTGTGACTATATCTCCCTGACTGCAGAGGCACCCAGTGAGCACTGAATGCAGACATCCAAATGAATGTGTCTTAATATGGCATTGAATCCTATTCCAGGAGAATAATACTTTCAGAGATGTCACAATGGGCATTATGCCTGTAAATATGGATCATTAATCCAACTGTTCCAACAGATGCTGTAAAAAATGGGGGTAAAACCTCTGCAGACTTCCAGGGAGAAACTCCACTGGTGCAGACGGTTTGGAACATCTGTGATTTCCGTAATTATCGCCTGTTTTTCCTGCTCAGATGTGCCCATACCCAGATATAGCACTTCCAAAATGATAAACAGAGGAATAAAAGGCTGAAAAGACACTGGTTGCTAATTATTTGCATTTAAGGCAGAGTATAATTAGTTTTACAATTGCTAAGGCATTGACAGCAAGCAATTGCTACCTTCAGTCCATCCATAAACAAGCTTCTCTGTTAGCAATAAGAAAAGACCATACATGCCATGGATTACTGTAGCTGTATAATGGCATGGGCTTTATCTTTGCTTTTTGCTTTATGTGTTTGTTTGGGAGTTTTTTTCAGTGGTTTGTGATTTCTTCCTCATCCATTCTAGTCAGCACACCTGAGTTCAGAACATCCTTTATTGAATATTGGAGGTTCACATTGATTGTAGCGTTTAAAGGAGACCATTTGAGAAGACAGCTTAGGAAGTTACACAGATTCTTAAATTAGAATGCAGCCCCTTGCACAGTAGAAAGGAAAAAGTCAACGGCACCAATTCTAGCAAGGTGACATTCTTCCAACCATCATTAGCTGCAAAGGCACGGATTTAAGTAAGAATCTTATGGACTTCTTTCTTAGGTTGCAGTGTGACATACAGTTGTCTTGGAAAGGAAAATATAGACACTAATTTCCTATTCAAGAGAAAGAGCCTGGTCTTCTGGAAAAAGTGCTTGCAGTAGCAGTTTAGTTTCCAGAACTCTCCCAATGGTAAGGAGGTGCAGGCAGAAGTGGAAATGCTGTTAAGATGAACTCACAGTGAATGACTGATAGTCAAAATACAGAGAATGACATCACTAGTATTGTCAAAATATAAAACAAGTCCATAACTCTGCGGAATGTAAAGGTTTCTGACTTGTATTTATTTATTTTATCCCTGAAGAGCTCATTAAAAATTACAAAAATTCTAAATTTTCCTGCTTTTGCTGTCTTCTCTGTGTGAATCACTGCCACAGTCTTAAGGGCCCCTTCTCTTGCTAATTGCTGGAGAGCTAATGGCACAGTGTTGCCACCCTCACACAGACACATACAGATGCTTCCCCCACTATATACAGACATTATGTCATGTCATCTTTATAATACCTACATAATAAAGGAGAAGTGCCCTAGAAATATTCAATTATAAATATATAATTTTTATAGATCTGACAGTTTTATCGTTTTAAAACTTTCACCTCTGCTCATGCAGATACATTTTTTTTAATAAGTTTGGAAAAATGAATCACAAACCCCTGAGAGATATATCTATTTGTTAATACCTCATGGCCTGCTGTCAAAAGACTGGTGTAGAAACAAGCCTATACATTCCATTCTGGGAGATTACAGGTTTTTCTTACAAGCGGATTAACACAAAGGCACAATTATCCTTTCAATTGCAATTTTACATACAGCATAGCATAATGTAGAGTTCATCCATGAACTGCATATTTTTTTGTGATGTGTTTAGTGAACCTGTAGATTACAAAGGAACTTACTGAGATAGTAGGACACAGGTTAAAAGAAAAAGGAAACAAGTTTTCCAAAGACACAGAAATTGAAAAAGCCGGGAATGGATTTTATGTTTCTCAGTTTTTCATTTCGTGTATTAGCAAGTGCAACATGCTGTTTCCCCTCTGTAAGCATCTTTATGACCACTCATATGAAAGTTCACTAATAAAACAGTATATTTTATAGATGTATGTACTGGTGCTCCCACCTTTTGTCTTGTGCTCAAGGGTCAACTAATTATACAAAGGGTACAGGCTCTTAATTCTCCCTAGTATGACATGACAGCTTGGTTCTTGGGGTTTTTTCAGTTTTCAGGAACATACTCATGCATTCTGCATGGAGAACCTGAAGTTCACAGAACAATGAAAAATCATTTTTATATTGTATAGGAAAACTACCCTTTTCAGACCCTGTTGGCATATTTCTGTCATATGAAATGCATCCCCCGCTTCATGTAAGTATAAACGAGAATATTAAGTCCCTACCTCATAAGCCAGTCTTGCACTGAGGTGGCAAAGCATGTCAATGGTCTGTGAAATATGATAAAATACTCTCCTTACAATAAATAGTAGAGGGCACCAAGGGAGTCTTGTGGGCACCAAGGTGTATGAGCTACCTCAGCATGGGGAAGAATTAGCTCTGCCCTTTAATAATAGCATACAACTGCAGCTGATGAAAACTAGGACAGACTTAGGAAAGAAAACTGGTTGCATCATACTCCTGCTAGGATAGATCACAGGTGTATCATCTTAACAGTACTAAGTTGGTGGAAGTGAAGAGCATGCAGTTTTGCCCTGGGTTGCAAACAGAAGATGTCTTTTACTTCCTTGGAGGCCCCTGGTGATGTAGCTACCCCTAATGATGGGCTCACAGTTCCTGGGGGCATGGTGGCTTCCCAGTGGATTGATAGAGGGTGTACAGCCACCCTGCTCCCCTGATAAATCACTCCCTGTTTAAAGATGCATGACTAGAGACCAAAAATACTTGACATAACCTCCAGGCTAGAGCTGAGCAGGTAACAGATGTTGCATGAGAGACATTCTTTTCTCTATGACAAAAAGGTTTTTCCCCCCATTTTCTTTTCCCCTCATTATTCTGGAAAGTGAAGGGGTCAAAAATTAATAATAAGAAACAGTATCTTTAGCTACTTAATCAAATTCACTAGACTAAAAAATCTGCCACAATTATTGCTGAGTTGGTTGCTGTACCATTCGAAGGACTTTTCATGTCTTTTCACAGATCCATAGAACATTCTGAGTTGGAAGGATCATTGTGTCCAATTCTTAAGTAAATGGCCCATCCAGGGATTGAACCCATAGCACTGGTGTTATTAGCACCATGCTTTAACCTGCTGAGCTAATCTCAAGGTCAGGTTTTATCACCCTCCAGCTTCATGCTCAACACTTCTAACGTATCCAATATTTTTTCTGATATCGAGTTTGTCATTTTCACCCACAAGTTTCATTTTGTCCTTGGTTCCACTTGTTGCTCACTGTCTGTCAAGGTGGATGACAAACAGCCTTTCACTGTTTCCTCTACTGTCACTGTTCCTTGTGATTCCTGCCTTATGTGTGAATAAGTTAATACCTTTTTTGGGCAGTTTTCTTATTGTATTTTGCCTTTGTGAATAGAATCTCATAACATTTTTGTTTTCATTGCTAATATCCCATGTTGGGACTCTTAGAAATATGTCCTTACCCCTACTATAAGAGATGATCTATTCAACGATATTTCAGCACAGTTAGGTCCCAGTTTCACCAGGACAAAGGATATTTCTTTTGAGAACCCTAGCATAGGAAATAACCACAATCTCTAAACCATAGAGAGGCTAAACCATAGCCCTCTCTACAAAGTAGAAATTATTGTTCCTTTTGACCAACAAAGAATGAGACACAAAATGCAAAGGTACTGCTGAACTAAGCCAGCTCATCACAGGATAAAGGTTCCCCATTATCTCAGAGCTCAAATGACCAAAACATCCGCATTGAAAAATAATTCAGAATGTAGTGCTTTTCACCCTTCACCCACATCAAAAGGCTAAGAGAAAGTTCCTCACTGATTTTGAATTGAGTGACTAGAAATTCACTCAACTTTTGAACCAAGCAGTGACTAGAAATGCTTGTAGCATGTAGATGTCCAGTGCTTCATGGGAGGTGTATTTTGGTCCCGAGGTCATCCCTGTGGAATTACTGGGATGCAAAATACTTGTAATCAGGAACCAGTGAGCCCCGTGGCCAGAGAAAACACAGCTGGAATGGATGAAAACAAATCCTCCCACATTCAGCTGTCTAAATTAAGTACATGTAATTGCAAACACTGAAAAGTGTTGTCATAATCACAGCAGCCCAAACAAAGGATGTGACAATTCCCAAGTGAGCATCTTCAGGTAGAGCCTTAGAGATCCTTTAGAGAATTGTGACCTCCTATAGAGATCACAAGAGAGGAGGTCCAGTTCAGATTCTCAAAGCTGAATTAAATATATTTTTAGTTTGTTTTCACGCAAAATCTCTAGGAAATCTCTTTTTGGGGCAGAAGTAGGGAACAACACTTATTTAAACAGTTATTTAAGGAGATGGTTGTCCACTTTGGGCTTCTTTCTGTCAAAAGCAGGGCTCAAATAGTGTGTGAAAGAGAAAAAAGTCCTAGGTCAACATATCTCTCTGATTTTGTTTCTCCTGCAGTCTATCACCAATTTTGCTGCTCACATTTAGATCTTCCCTTTGTGAGCACAGATTAATCTCATAAATTGAAAGGCAGCTCACAGCACATATTGCCCACAAGACAAAAGCCCACCACACACTATTTATTGAAAGAGAGAAAGAATTATTTTTAATTTGTAGAACTCAACTAAGGAGAAGCAGACATAGCTCAGTTAACAGAGACTGGTGCCTGCATATTAAAAATACATTAAGTTCAATAAATGGATAACTGAAACATCTATTAAAACATTTCCACCTAATATAAAGACATGCATAGCTGTATAATTGAAATATATTTTCTGTCCAAACTTCTATGAGATAAAGAATTTCAATGAAAATATAAAGCAGAGAATGATATTGCTCACTGTTAATTATCCAGCAAATAGGATTATTATTTTCTTTTTAAGTGATTTTTGTCTGAGTATGCACTAGTACATGACTTCAGATTTGCATCTGCAGAATGCAAATCTCTATCAATCCACTGCCTGGAAAATAGATTAAAAAAAAGGGAGGACAGGCTCCACCAGTGCTTTTCCTTCTTGTTTGTAAGGACCAGCTCTCTAGGACTACCAGAAAAATGTTTAACTTTATAATTCTCCCATCCTTGTCCTTACTTTCCCATCTTTGCTTCCATGAACCTTCCCATGCTTTACTCTCTGAGGCATTAAAGTTGTTAGCATTTTCTTACTGTCCAGAAACTAGAACACAGTATCATTTTAAGCATATCATGAAGCAGATTTGTGATCAGTGCTAGCATAATCAGGAAAATAGAAGCATAAAGTTTCCTGAGCTAAAAATAGAATCGTAAAAGATTAAGCAGTCTTTTGTACTATTTATAGTGCATAGAGACTAAGTGTAAATGAAAATATTTAGTAAACTAACATTTTGGGGTATTTTAAATATGAATCAAAATGTAATGCAGGCTTTGAAAGTGTCTTGCATCCTCTGGAACTGGGCTGATAGAAAGACATATTTCTTATGTACAAGCTTTAGATTGCAGCTCTGCTTTAAAGATTTGTGATGGGATCCTGCTCTAGGCATGCTTGAGTCTGAACCACAGAATAATTTCCAAAAAGTCAAGCTTAATACCAAAAAGACACAATTGTCTATATTTTTGCAAGTACTACTTATCTTCAGGGGTAGATCTCTATTTCTGAGGAGACTGGTGGGATACCCTGTGATAAAAAAAAGACAAAGAGAATGGTACACAGCTTTGGGGAACTCTGATATGTCAAACTCCTTAATTTCCTTTTCTTTGCAGTCAAGAAGGGTGGTAAAATACAGTATAGCTTACCAGCAGCTGTCAGTTTTTCATGGTATCATTCCAGAAAACATGAGGATTAAGGCTGAGAGGGCTACATTTGGATCTATACCCAAAACATCACCTGAGGTGCCAGGACATGAGGGCCAAGACTCAGGAGGGGTGTGCATTACACAAAATATTTAGCAACAAGAGACCTGTAGTGTGATTAAAGGGAATCCTTCCTGGCTTTGCTCTAACTGTCCTGGGTACCCTGGGGAAGCTCTGCAAAGCTGCTCCCTGGCATTTGGAGAAAGTCCCCTTCCAAACAATAGTGCTGCCACACAGCCAGCATAAGCTGCCCGCTGGGAGGAGAAATCATGATTGGTCCATTGACTTTGGTGGCCAAAGTGAAACGAAAAAAGCAAGAAAAAAGAAATCAATTTGGCTTTGGGAAGATTTTGATGAGTCAGAGATATGCTTTCTGCAGAGACACTGGGATTGAGTTGAGAATACCCTGTCCTTGAAAAGTAATTGGCTAAAGTTCAGACTTATAATATTTTGGCATTGCTGCACTTCACATTGCAACATCCTACTCCCTGTGGAGCTTCAACACTCACTGAGATGATGTAAACCACATACATTTTTACTGCATAGGAAAAAGCTACCATGCAGCAAAACCAGTCCATCCACACAGAACAGAACTCCTGGACAGGGAGCCTGACACCAGCTGTGCACCTAAGCTGTTGGTGTCTAAATCCTCACTTTTGTCCAGAAAGGGAATAAGAAAATATTCAAGACCATGCGTAAGTGTCACCACTGTCTGATGGGTATTGAGTTACACCAATTCTCAGCTGGAGTAAAATCCAGTCCTAATGCTGAGGTCTACTGAGCAAGATTCCCTATCAGACTGTCACACTGAAGTGTCTTCAACATCTCCTGTAAGGGAGAAAAAAACATTCACACACACAAAGACAAACAAAGGTTTTCTGGTAGTTTAGTGGGTTTTTAGCTTGGGATAGGAGGACAGCTGGCATTAGCCCATGATGCAGTCAGCTGTGGTGAGTACTCAGCTTATGCTCAGAACATGATGTTAATGCAGCCAACTCTGCACTTGCAATTAAACCTCATCCACAGCACGTTAATACTGTAGCCTCAGTCAATCAGCTGCACAACTAAAATCACTGTAACTTTGCCTGGAGCACAAGCCAGCTCAAGAGACCAGGGTTAAAGGATACCAATAGCTGTGAATATGGCTCAGCACTTCCTCAATAGCTTTCATTTAGGAAATTTCAGTCCCAGGTAAAATCCCAAGTACCTGCTCATGAGTGTCCCGTTGCTTTTGGAGGGAGACACCCATACTCAGAATCCCTAAAATTCAGACAACAGTTGTCATAGCCTGAATATGGACTATAACAACATTATTTTTTACTTTCTTTTTTATTCAGAGAAAAATACCCTTGAAATCTAACACATAATTTTGTTTTTTTTTTTTTTTTTTTTCTCCTCCAAGAGGAAAACAAGCAGACAGAAACTGAAAGGTCTGGAAATTTATATTGTGGGGTTCATAAAAGCTAACATATTTTCAGGGTTTGTGGTCATAAACCAGGTTTGGAAAAAGAAATATTTGCTTTTTTGTTTTGTTTTGTTTAAATAATTATCCTCTCACTGAAAATGACTGCTAATGTGCAGGGTTTCGGGTGTTTTTATTAATTTTGTAATTTCAGCTTTCTGGTGCAACAGAATTTTTACCACTTTATAAGCTACAACTATATCATTGCTGCCATTTATATCCAGGGTCACCACTCTACTCCTTGGTAAACAGGGACACGTAGAAGTCCTATTAATGAATTTAGATTTATGAGCAGGTTTGAGTGACAGATGCTTGCATGCCATGAATAAAAGAGCAGTGAGTTTCTAAATATGACAGACTGCATTAGGCATATGGATTTGTACTGCATAAGAACTACACAGCCACCAGAGACCTCCCAAAGTAGAGGAATATGTAATGTAGAGTTAGACACAGAAGTCTGTCTCACAGAAACCTACAACCTGAAAGAACCTCAGCCACATGAGTTCTTTGATGCTGTAGGTAATCACAGCAAGAACATCAGAATCTATCTTTAAGCTATTTAGGCTTTTCCCTAGAACACTGCAGAAAGTTGGCTGCAGAAAATTTGTATCCATTTCTTTTTATGAGAATATTTACTTTTAACTGAAACAGCCTCCATGTTTACCTATTGAGGTGTAAACTGACAGCCATGCATTCCAGACTTGTTCATCAAGGCTAAGCCAGATACATTGCTTTCATCTCACAGTAAAAGACTGGCTGCCCTCAGAAAGCAAGAGAAGGCAGCTCATGGAAAAAGGATGCTGAAAGAAACAGGTTGGAACAGGGTGGGAGATAAAGAATTACTGGGAGGATAATGAGAGGGACAGGTTTCAGACAAAACTCCAGTCAACACAGGGCAAAGAAACTCTCTCAGTGCCCTCATGTCTCTTCCATGTTTCTGCTGGGGAGGTATTTGGCCAACTCCATCTTTCAGTTCTCAATTTAAGCTATAAAGTAATGATAAGAAGAATGGTCACCACAGGAAAGGTGGATTTCCTTTTTCCTAACAGACAAACATCTGGGACTGACAGGTCTGGGGAATAAACCAGTTTTTGAAGATATAATGTTTCATTTCCAGCTGTGGCTTAGTTAAATGCTCAACAGTATGAAAAAGCAATATAAGAAAAGATGCCTGATCTTTTTACCCTGATTGCTGTCTCTGAGTTATTTCTCCCCCTATATTTGCTACCTTTCTTTTAAATAAGCTAGTAAGCCCTCCTCCCTCCTTCTCATCTTGGGAAATCATTCTAGAAATAAATGGAAGTCATTGCTAGAGGGTTTTACTTTATATTCTGTCTCTATTTCTCTTGGCTCAATTTCATCCCCTGCAGTCAGTGTGGAGAAAAAGATTCATGGATTTTTTTAAGGGCAGAAAGGGCTCCAGTGATTGTCTAGCATGACATGTCTAGCACAAGGCATAGGTCTTCACACTACTCATTTTGATTCCATATCCAAGAACCATAATGTTTTCTTCTTGTCTTTTTCTTTTTAGGAGAGATAAATCCAATGTTGAATTTAAAACTTCCAATGCTGGGAAATCTACCACAGCCTTTAGCAAGTTGTTCCAGAGGTTAGTTCTGCTCACTATTCAAATTCCCACTTCATTTTTAGTTGGAATTTATTTTGTTTGGACTACCAGTCATTGTTTCACCTTAATTTGTTACTGCGGAGCCTTATCAAATTTATTCCTTCTGCCCTTTCCCTTCCCCCTACGGATATATTTGGCCTGCTATCAGGTCGTTCTCTAAGCCTTCTTTGATAACTAAATAGAGTTGCTTGAGTATTTCACAACAAGGCAGGTATCCTAAGTCTGTAAGCATTCATGTGTTTCTTCTCTGAATCCCTTCCAATTCATCAATATCCGTCTAAGTGTAGACACCAGAACCAAATAGTATTCTGGCAGCAATCTCACCAGAGCCAAATGTGGAGTTAATTTAACCTCACTACCCCTGCTGAGTTCTCTCACATTTAAATGCTCAAAGGTTACACTGGCTTTTTGAACCATGCTCAGTAAGCATGAAGACTATGGGCCCCATGACTTCTTTTCTGCCACTGCCTTCAGAAGTCATCCATGCTATGTGCATACCTATATTTTTATTTTTTCAGACATATAAATTTCGATTTGGCTCAGCTGAAACACCTGCTATTTGCTTGATATCTTCAAACAGCCAGATCACTCAGCAATCTGCTCCCTTCCATGCTCCCCCAAGCTCATGTTATTTATAGACTTCATCCACAATTGCACTCTACTTTTTATTTCCAAGTTGTGGATATATTTGTTGAATAGTGTTTTTCTGAGCAGATTCTTGTGGGAAACAGACATTTGAAAAAAAAATCCTCTTTTTGTAATTAGATTTTGAGAACTATTGTTTAACAAGGTCTCTATGTATTCAATGTGTGCCCCATTGATTTTATATCACTCTAGCTTACAAATAAATACAGCATGAGTTTCATTCCAAATGTCTGAAAGTCTATTATATCAACAATATTAAACTGATAAAACAGATATGAAATTTCGTTTTGAATAATTGTATAGATTCGGTTAAACAATACCCTTTTCATAAAAACAGGTTGATTGGCATTTGTTATTCCCCCCTCATTAACACTTATTGTTATAGTTACTCGTCAGACATGCTGTTATTTTTCTGAGAACTGATAGTGGGCTGAAAAACTTGTAATTGCCTAAATCACCCTGCTGTCTTTTTTAAAATATGGGTATTGTTGTGATTTTATTCAAGTTCTCTGGGATATCCTCTGCCTTCCTAGAATCAATCAATATTGATTGTTGTTGATCACTCCTTTTCTTTTTCTTAGCTTTAAGCTCTCTGTATCTGCTGATTTTAAACCTTCTCTTTGACACTATCCTAGATTGTAGTTGCAATGATTTCTTCATCATGTTCATCATCTGGTTTAACCAGATGTTAAACCCCAGCCAAAACACAGCCCCCTATCAGCCACTCAGAAGAAAATTAAGTCAACCCCAACCAAAACCAACACACATCTGATGTTGTAATTCATTGACTCTGAAATCTGAGACAGAAAACTTTGCTGAATTTTATTTCAGTAATATTGAGAAGTCCCAGCAATGTAAGTATGCTATCATATTTCTCATGGTTTTGACATAGTTAAGCAAAAGAAAATAATTTTGGCGTTATCTTTCTGTCTGCTGACTACAAATTTCTACATGTGTCTCTTTGTTTCCATTTCACTTGTGTATGTATATATATGTATAAAAACCTCACATTTGACTACTTTTGTTTTCATTCAGAGTAGACTTGGGTGGTTTTTCAAGCAGCAGTAGTGTTTTATTCAAAGTATGTTATTGTCACTTTTTGGCATTTAGTTAAATGTTCGTAAACAAGCCCCAATTATTTTTTACATTTTTCAACTTGTAATGTTTTCCCCTTGCAAATTTAGCTCATAATTGTTTCTGTCTCAGAGAATTTGACGTTTGGAAAGCAAAGAGTGTAAATATAAATTATTTTGAATTTATTCTGTTTGCACTGAAGACAAGATCATGCATACCTCACTCACGGTTTCCAAATCAGTTTCTCTTTCATTGTGAATAATGCAGCTTAATACAGAATTCTCCACTGTTGAACACAATGTAATTGTTTGCACTACAAATTATATTTTAGTACTATCAGTGAAACTTTGATCATGCTGTTCTCCCCATAAAAATTTCTATCCTGCATGCCTTACAGAGGGATCTTTGAGGAAGTATTTGCTTTCTTCTGTTGTACTTGGGTGATTGGTAGTTGATAGCAACAAATGTCTGTCTGATTCTTTGAGTATTTTAATATGATCTGTAAATGTAGATTATTCTCAAAACTCTTAGTGGCACAGATAATGATACTCCTGATAAAGTCAATTTTGCCAAATTGAGCCTTCCTAAATTGGTTGTAATGATTTCCATAATCTCAGGATGTAAAGAATCGTATTAGTCTTAAATAATGCCCATAAAAATAAATTCGGATTCATAAATGAAAAGTTACATTTGTTTGTTACCAATGTTCCCAGTATTAGAGTATGAATGATTAGACAGTCCAGTCTTTTAAATTATCTTTGTGTTTAATTTATTTTTTTCTTAATATCTTAATTTAAAAAAAAAAAAGCCTTTGATCTTCTCCTTCCTTCCTATGCTGTTTCTTCTCCCTGTTCCTGATCAGCCTCAACATCATGACAGCTTGTAGATTGTTTCCCCATTTACTGACACAGAAGGAGATATTGCAAAATTTATGGCTGCTACAAAAAAAAAAAAACAACACAGTGCAAGTTTTACAGAACTCCTTGCCCAGCAACTAACTCCTTTCTAAAATCTTCTACTTTCCATTTTCTGTCTTTTGAAACCCAGGAAGAAGACTCTTTCTTCTGTGGTGCCTACATTGCCAGATCTACAAGTTCCCTACAACTGTGTAAAGGAACTCCCAAAAGGACAATGCTCAGGGCTTGCCCGTTGACTTTGAAGCCTGAGCCATTCTGTTCCAGTCATCAGCTCTGGGAACTTCATACTCCTTCAGGTGGAACTCTTTCTTATCTCAGCTAGGAAAAATTCCTGAAAGCTATTGACTTGGATTAATATTTTTTGCAGCTGAGCTTGCTGTTTGGGCTGATTAGGTACACTCCAGTCTGCCCAGTGGGAAACAGCAACATTTCTGAGAAAAATAGGTAGGCAGGAGCAATAAGGGGACCATGAAGATACAACACCACACAAGGAAAGCAGTGTGAGGAAAATCTCAAGCCACTCAGACTTGAGCAATAATGGGAGTACCACAGAAGGCAACCCAGAATCGATAGCAAATTTCCTTTTTAATTTCTAGCACTATCTGCCCTGAAATGTGTCTTTTTATGTTTGTTTCAGTATTCTCTGTGGATTTGGCCTATTCTTAGGTTGTTAACTTCAAATTGATATTTAATCCATTTTAAAATCCATTTCTACCCATGTTAACTTACCCATCAACTACTCAGTTTTGAATGAATCTTGCAAATAAAATGAGAAAGTAGAAAATAAGAAATCCTAATGGTGCATTGTTCCAATCCCTTCTGCTTTTTATTATTATTTCAAAAGAAATACTTTTATGTCTACACTTTTTCACCTGAGTTATTTTTGTATTTGAGGATCTGACATTTTTCTAAAGACTAAAAAATGTCAAGAGATACCAAATAATAGTGAAGGGCACAAAGTTTTTTCTTACACACATTAGCAATAGGAGAGTGTATAGGTGTGGAGCTGTGATGAAGTATGTATGCTAAAGGAGGGCATACACCTTAATATAGTATGTTCTTTATTCACTAGTATACCTTATACTAGAGAAAAAGTTATTTACATGCATACAAACAGAAATGTGTGTGCAGAAATCTGTGATGGCACACCTTATATAGCACAAAATAAAAATTAAACTAAATTGTAAGCTAAACAACCTCAAGATTTAGAAGCATAATACTCAATAGCAAAAGCCAGACACTGACCTCAGTTTGATAAGAAAACTGCTAATACCAGAATAAATATGATACATATTGTCAGTGTGTTGCATAAATATGTGAAAGAGAATGTATTTCTGTATAAGTTCAGATTTCCTGTTATTAAGTCTTGACTATTAGTTGGGAAATACTAGAATTCTGTTCTAGAGATTTGGAAGAAAAAGATTGTTTGTTCTAAATATCAGTAGACAAGAAGCCAGGCTGATGTCCTAGTAAGGTTAGGATGATTACACTGAATACCTTTTCAGCTGCATAAAGAATGAGAAGCAATGGCTATAAGTAGTATTTATCCTCACAAAAGATTGGAAATTATACATTTTTTTTTATTCCCTGAAGTTGGAGAGGACACAGATTTTTTGCTTTAAGCTTGATTGGAAAAAATTCAACTTTACAACTCTGCTACTCTTTGTTGAATGAAATGTAGCTGTAATTAGGTCAGATAAAGTGAAATGTGAGAGGACCAGACTGCCTACATTGTTCAAGTCAATCTGTTTCCCCAGGCTGTGCCTGTATTTGTGCTTCACACTTTTGGTGTTTACTCTTACAGTTGTGGCAACCAGCTAGCCATCTAGTGCCAGGCACCATTTTGCAAATGTGAGTCTTTTGATACTAAAAATGCTCCTAAGACTCCCAAACACTGACCCCTCCTAGGTCATAACTGCTGTTTCTGCAAGTTATGTAACTTCTAGGTTGATGAATTTTAACATGCTCCCTGTGGTGTGCAAGGACCTTTCCTTTCCATTTTAATTTCCTTATTTCTTCCAGGCTAAGGTACTTTTATTAATGCAGGAGTTGGATCTCTCCTTAGGATGGTAAGCAGTGGTATAGAGGCACATGTGGATAATTATTGCTTTCTATAAAAATGGAGATAGAAGATTATCTTTGAATTGTAAGTGTACAAAATTGCTTGATGGTTTTCACATCTTAATTTTCACATATGCTCTCAAGTCCTTGTTCCCCAGTGTTTTCTTGTGTATATCAGTGAAGTTACTTGTGCCATGAGGAGTCCAGATGAGTCTCAATTGCAAGATCAAAATTGTAATCTGAGTTTCTGCTAAACTGCAGAGCTTGAAGACCTCTAGTACAGAACTAGAGGTTTTGATTTGTCACACTATGAAGTCACAAACCAAGAGAGTCATTTGGATTCTAGATTCAAGTTTTTGTGTGCTTTCTGCACCATGAGGTCTAGTGTCTAGGTGCTGTTCAGACAGATCCTAAACTTCATAAATGTAAATGGGTAAGGTCAGTTAAAAGTTTATTGCCATTGCCACTTTACAGAATTAAGGTTCTAAAGAGTTTAAGTGAGTTGCTGAGCATCTAGAAGTTATCTATATCAGACTCAGAATCTGAGCACTGACCTGTTACATTTAATTGCAAAAGTGTTTATAAAAGCCTCTTTAATGGACATCCTGAACACAAACTTACTGAGTGGTGATTCACCACAAAAACGTCCATTAAGGTACATGACCAAAGGCTCAATCAACCCATAACTGTAAAAGTATTTTAGGTGGCCCAGGCCCCCTGCTCAAATGGTCTTTCATTGTTGGTGCTCACTCCATCTCCTGTGCTTTTTGTTGGCTCTCATTTACATTTCACTAAAATAAATCAACACCTGCTTTACTACGGCAATCCTTCTGCAGGAGCTTGAGCTTTTAAACGAGAATTCAGACTTCCAAATTACAGGTATAGAGACAGGCATGAGAAGAAGGTATCCCTGTCCATATAGCTGTTGAATAGGTGGCCTTGGGGCTGATCATCTCTTCACAATCCCTAACAATAGACTTTCCACTCTATTGTGTCACATGGAGCCCAGGAGTGTAAGGCAAGAAGCACAGGGAAGGCAGGCAGGTCAGAGCAAAGAAGGCACTTCCACTGAATGATGACAGGACACTGTAGCAGCAGGATAAGACTCCAGAATAATAATTTTTGAAAAGAGTAAGCTAAAAGACAGGGAGGCAGGCTCAAGAATTGTTTACTGTCCAGGAAGAGATAGGATTTTTTAATGCAGCAGAACAGAACAGGCTGACTAAATTATAACCTTAGCCCCCAGCAGCAATCAAAGCACTAAAGAGGAAAAAAAGAACTCAGGAGGAAAAGAAGGAATGCAAAAGAAATAAAAATTCATGAAGAGCCTTTATCAATATGGGAAAGAAAGCACAGAACTTGAGGAGTGAAATAAGAAGACAGAAACAAGTTAGGGGAAAATGAGAAATAGACCAAAAAATTATGAGCCCTGGATACAATAAAATGAAGGGTATTTGTTTGTAAAAATTCTCCAAAATATTCAAAATGTGCACAATATGAGTCTGTGCTGGTCATATGAAATGGAATCGCAAAAGGGAAATTGTTACTGAAAGCTTTTATTTTACATATAGTGCTTACTCAAACAACATAATCTTCACACCAATCAGTTCTTTGGACATTCAGCAAGAGTCTTCCATACCTAGTGTAGAATTTGTCTAGACCAATATGTTTCAGTAAATATAACAGAAAAATGTTGAAAATGGAGAAAACATTCAGTGGAAATGAAAACCCCAGAGACCTGCAAAATTAATGTAAAACTCCTTTCTCAGCCAACTAGTTAAAAAGAGTCCTGGAGTTTAACATTAGCTTAAACTGATCCTTTACTAAATGACTCTGTATGCACACACTGTGAATGAAAAGCTGAAGAAAAGCTTTCAAGGAAAAGGTCTGTACTAAGTTCCTACTCACCCCCACGTTATAAATGGTTCAGTAATAGCAAAAATAACCCATAATAAGGAGCAATTATCTAAAACGTTTCTGAAAGGATGTGGTGAGCTTACTGAAATTCATACGCTTACTGACACAATAAATCATTGATTTTAATGGTCTCTTTGGCCTTAAAACCCTTGAGAGGTGTCTTAACAGTTATATGCGTGATATAAACTAAATGGAGGATGGAGACTGTGTCTGGCAGATACTTGCTTCTATCAGCAAGTTGGTTAGTTTTTTAAACCATTTTTATGGAGACCTGTCTCTTTTATGATTGCTAGTTTCAGATCATCATAAAGTCCTACTAATTAAACTATCTTGCTATAGCAAACCTCAAGCTTTGTAACACTGCTGCTACCATGGAGAAGACATTTCAAATACAACAAAGCATGTGCTCTGTAACCAATTCTACGTATTTTTTTCTTTTAAGAAAGCAAAAAGTTCCTCTAAAGAAGTACCTCAAAGTAGAGTCCACCATGAGAGGCTGTGAAATGACACCTGTACTTAGACTCTCCCTCAGAGTTCTGCTTCTGCACACCCAGAGATGGCACTAGAAAATGCCAAATACTGCAAGAAAATCTATATACAGAGGGCATGTGCCCAGGGCCAGACTAACACCTCATGTAGCTAACAAAGTGAACTCTCATCTGGAGTCTCCACCAGACTTCTGGAACAATTAGTGATGCCTGAAGAATCCACACCATTTTTTACCTAAGACTCCACTGGTGAAAGAGATGAATGGGCCGAAGAGACACTATGTAATTTTATTTATTTTCCACACCATAAAAAAGTGACCCAGTGCAGATTCCTTCTGGATGCATGTACAAGATTGATAAAGCATCAATTTACAAGACACAAAATTGACTAAGAACCAGCTCAAATGGATTGCCTCACACCTGCAAAACCAAATTCAACCTTCTCCAATTCCTGGCCTCCAGCAAAAGCCTGGATGAGTAGATAAGGTTTACAATATGTCAGAAAGCTTAAAAAATAACTTTGTCAGATCAACAGAATGAGAAAGAAAATCCCAGGACTGAAGACACCTACTTGGAAGGATTAGTGTACGCAGTGGAACCATGACAGAAAGCACTGGGGAGGATATTGAGTTCTTTCACTGTACCTCATGGAGCCTGTAGCTGAAATACCTCAAATACCTTTATAAATCAAGCATCTTGCGAATAACACATTTTGTAGAATGCACTTCCAGTGCTTCTGGGAAGAGGAAATTATATATTTGGGCCTTATGAGAGTAGAAACAGTTTCTGGAGATGCAGCAAATGATGAAGATACACCCCAGAGGAAAAAGACAGCTTGGAGGCTCTACACTCAGGGCAAAAGTTTCCTGGGTTAACTATGTAAGATTTTGAACTTGAAATGTTTTGACCAAAAGATTTTACTTTCTCAACTTAGCGGAGACGTTTTCTGACATGAATGTAGAATTTAATTGAAAACTGAGGATTTAGTTTAAAAATAACCTTTCTCTTCAGTTTTCACAGAAATCGTTCGATCAGCTGTATGGGAGCTATAGAGCACTTGAAATACAAATAAAAAGGGCAAGGACTTTTGCTTCAGCTCCAGATCCCAGCAGGACTGATATAAAAAAATACAGGAAATATCTCCACTGCTGGGAAAGTCAATACTAAAGATGCAGACTTCAGAAGAAATCGATAGTATGACAACACCGCTGCAGAACGGACTGTTAGAAGTGATATCTCTTTGCCTGCTGACATACACGGTATTTTTAATCTAATTATTTCAGCTACCAGGAGTCATGTGTCTCAAAATCATGAACAAGTTTAAAAGGAGAAAAGTTAAAGAAAAATATGTTTTGCACTTTGGTGGTTCAGGGTTTTTTGGGTATTGGTGGTTTTTGTTTCATTTTGCTTTTTTTAAAAAAAGAATGTACCTTGTAGCTTTTGCTCACAGCTCATGTGTTCACTTTTTTATGCAACTATGAGGGGTCAAAATCAACTTTTTAAAGAAAGTTACTATTAGTCATAACAATATTTCAGAGATGACTGTTAAGAAAAATAACAAAATCAGTGAAGTGAAATACATTAAGTTTGAAATACCAAATATCTATTACTCCATTCTTTCCTTTTTTCAATATTGTCCATTAGAGTACAAACTCAGGACATTCAATCAAAAAGGCACATATGAAGCAGTAGTGTTCAGCCCTGGAAATCATTTTCATTAGACTGTTATTATAGCTTAGAAGGCTATTTAACCTATTATTTATTCTGCTGCAGTTAGCCTTTTTTTTTGAAGGAGAAGTAAATAGCTCTGCTAAGCACAGCAGTCACCTACAAAATGATCACTATAGAGCAGACCAGTTTGAAGTAAAATATGTTTGTTCTTGAGGATACTGTGGGATTGGTGGCCAGTGCTTTGCACCAGTCACTGCTGGTCTCCTCAATCCACATGAAAATGATGTATTGCTGGGCAAGAAAAACAGAGGATCAGGTCAGTGTGCATTAACTTCCTTCATTTTCTGTGTTTATATCCCCTATGTAGTACCTATAGCCAAATCTGTTCATCCAGAAAAGATTGGAAAGGACAGACACCATTTCTGGTTCCCAGAACTGCCACCTAATGGCAAATGAAGGATGGAGAAGTGCTCACACCCAGGAGAGGGATCTGCAAAGTGCATGTGAGAGGCAATGAAGACAAACCTTGGTAACAAGTCCTGATGGGTCATAGGATTCTCTGTGTGGCGTTAACTGTGGGTTCACTGCAGTGAAGGGTGACACCTGGTAGAGACAAGGGGCATGGGGTCCTGGCAATGGGCTGCCTTCTCTTCCATCCTCTCAGCTGAGCCAGTGGCCACAAACCACAAAGGCTGGGAGGGCTGCATCTGACTATGAGACTTCATCTTTCTAAACCTCACATTCTCTTGCTCTCTGGATGTTTCTTTCAAGGTGCATAAAAAGTGTGTCATAAGAAAATCCATTTCAAGCTATCATAATGGCCTACAGGAATACCACATCCTGCCTGGTCTTAAAATTGACTGACTAAACTATACTGTATGCTTAGATAATACACTTTAAAACTGTAGTGATCCTTCCTGTTAGACATGTTTTTCTAAAGCCTAACTGGAACTCTCTCTCAGCAATGTAAGCTCACAAGTACTCATCCTCTCTGCAGCAGACACATCAATCAAAACCCTCTCTCTGTGCAAGGTGCTCTCAAATGTCTCCCAAGACTTGTGTCTTCCCCACCATTTCCATGCTGCTTCTGAAGCCACTAACCAAAAAACCCCCACCAAATGTCAGGGACTAGCAGTCTGGGTTATCCTTACAGTAGGGTAAGGGTCAGTTGGTTGAGCTGGACACAGGCCCAAAGACTTACTTTAATGTATGGGATGTATTTTCTGGTGACTAATTGCTTCCTCAATAAATTAGGCAAACACTTCTCCACTGAAACCAGTGACTGATTGAGAAGCCCTTAAAACAGTAAATCCATTCCTGTCATTTTTCAGGACAATAATGGTACTGCTGTAGTCACAGAAAAATATAGATCTGCCCTTTGCATTGATGACATCCTCCTTTAAAGCAGGAGTTACAGTTGCTAAAGCAGCACTTTTGTGGACACAGTAAAAAACCATTAGTCTTGGCTTCTTCTCAGTCATTATTACTGCTGAGGACATCAAGCCAGGCTTGAGGGATGTGCACATCCTGTGCACAAGTTCAGCATACTGTAGAGGTCATACATGATTAATGTTACATTTCCTGAGGGCTTTTAAGTGTAAATCTTTTGTGTTCCTCAAAAAATGCAAAGGGTTGATTTTTTATGTGTAGGTTCCCAAGTACTTTCATTTTTGTGTTTTCAGGAATATTAGAAACTGAAAACACCTATGAAAACCCCCCAGTTTAACAAAAAGTGAAACACCATATTGGCAGCAAAGAAATGTGAGATGTAACCATCAGAGACAGCTGAAAAATCATCTTGTTACCACATCAAACAGGTTAAAAACTTCATTAAACAATATCAGAGAGTAAGCTTTCCTCACTATAACCTGCAAGTTACAGGTTTAAACAACTTAATTCTGTACTGTAAGAGAAGAATAACAGAAAATGTATCCCAAAGGTCCTCTCTTCTCTAATAATTGCACTTCCTCTTGTGTCCTATGGTCTTCACTGTTTCTTCTAATAGTACCCTACCTCTGTGTCTGCCTTGGCTCAGATTTTCAATTCCTAATAAAGGGATGTAGTTCATCAGAAGTGCAGTGCACTCATATGAAAATACATAGAATTGTATTAATAATGATACAGTACCCTCATGTTCCCTTCAAGGACCAATTTGCAGACCCTAACCAAAAGCAGAATGCTTTTTGTGCCAGGCACAGCACAAAATATCAGAAATATCAGAAAATACAGACCCCATAACAAAGGTTTAAAAGTCCGTGGAGAGACACACTCTGGCACTTCTACCTTCAGGAGATAATTGTTTTATCTTGAAAAAGGCACTGAAGTGTCTTAATGTTAAAAAAAAAAATCAAAGGGAAATATAATTCAAGAGTAGAACAATTTTCTATTATTCTTATGTCTAGCAAAAAGCTGAATGACTTTGAGTGCAGTTGGGTTCTCACGAGGGCCACCAGTCTACTTGACTGACAGGGAAAATTATATCCTTTAGTTCACCTTTCCCTCAGAGAGCGAACATGCAAGATAGCAAGCAATGGAAGATGAGAGCAGGTACCAAGCACACTGTGACACCTGCAGCGTCCAGTCGATCATGGGCCAGCATGACCTGAAGGGACTCCATCCTGTGTCTGTGTTCCCACATGCTCAGCCTAAGCCTGCCCACTGAGATGGCTAATTACAACTCTGGTAGTAGACCTGTAGGTGCCTGATGAAACGGAGGCTCAACTGAGGTCACCAGTTCTCGCCACTGCTGAACAAAGCAGGCAGAACTCAGTCACCTGCCTCCATCCCTACTGATCTGAGGTGGATTCAAACCAGGACCTATCAGAACGGTGAAAGGCAGCTTAAGCCCTTAAGAATCTGCATTTCTGAAAACTTAGATCAATTAACCTCGAAGCTCTAGTGATTGCTTTTCTATAAGTGTCAGGGAGGTTGAATGGGGCAGGGTTTATAAGTTCACCCCCTGTACCTTTGTGCTCATGTAGAGACAACTCTCTTTCTTCCTGGTCATGGTTTTATCATGCAAAATGCTCACAGTTGGCACACAAGTGATGTTCTGTTCATCTTTGAATTCAAAACCACTGTGTGATGGGCCTGCATCAAGGTGGATACAGTGAAAGTGTCTACTGTAATAGCTGGTCAGATTTGAGAATTCAAGGAGCTCCTTAGAGAAGAAGGAAAATCAGTGGCTGGGAAAGTCATAGAAGAAATGGTCTCAGTTTGAGAAGCATGGACCTTCCCTTAAGGCAAAAGCCCTCCAACTGACATTAGCAGACATGATTCTGTCTGAACACAAGAATAAAACTGTTTGTCTCTCATGAAAATCCACCTGCCCTCACACAGTCCATATTGTCACGATATTTTGAAATGCCTGTGAATGGATATTGAGCTATTTGTTGGTATAGGTGGGAAACTGAGGCACAAAGACACTGAATTAAAGCAAGAAATTGAAAACCATTTTTCTGAATCCGAGAATAATCTGTAGATGTCCTCCGATGTCTAAAATATCCAAGAGGCACAGAGCAACTGCACCAGAGCAAGTACTACCACTACTGAAGACTAATTCAAATGAGGAAATTGTTCTGCTAATTCCACCTCTTGCCTTTGAAATTTTAACTGGGCACACCAACCTTCACTTCCAGTTTGAAATAGTTGCCTTCTGTTCTATGTGCTGCCTTTTCATTTCTGGCAATTTCCTGCTTGTTCTTGTTTTTTAATGGTAAGTTAACTCATGAACCTGAAATGAATAGAGTGCTAAGTGGGTCAGCCCCCTTCTCTGACAGTAATTTATAATATACTGCCTGGTCACTGCAGCTTGGTGCTTGCTGAGGTACTGACCCCCATCATCTGGAGTGAGTGTTTCATATTCTCAAGCAGTTGCAGCTCCAACAAAATACCCCTCAACCCACCCAGCAAAGCTCATCTTTGCGGACAGAAGTCATAGTATAAATGCCAGGGACTGAATAATAATCGATAGCTCTGTGATGAATTTCCATGAAGAAATAATGCCAGATATTTTTGGTAATTGCAACTAAATCTCAATTCCTACAACATACATAGATGAAATACATCCATTCACACTACGATGCAAAGTTAATCTCATCATTAATAATTCTTCTCATATTTATCTTAATATTGTTAATTACATGGGACTTGCTGGGTATGAGTACAAAAGCATGTGCAATTTATCTTTTTTCCAAGAATTTCTAGAGCAATTTACCATTAATTACTTGCTGCTTAATACAAAAACCTCCCCCAAAGAATAATTCCAGCATTATTATGGCGTCTTAGAACAATTGCTAAGGCTTTTTATTCTGAATAATATGTGATTACCAAGAAGGGTGAAAAAAACCCTACAACCATTCTTACATTCTAAATGGTATGCTAATATACAGCAAAATTTGGATAATTTAACAAGATAAAGGCTCTCATTGAACTTTACTTATTAATGATAGATCCAATCTTAATTTTAATGATTTATGAGCATGCTTATATAACATATTCTCTAGCATGGGCCTTAACCAGTGCTTTGGACAGATTTTCTTTGGCTTTAATGTCCTTTTAATAGGCACTTTATGACCTGAGTGTTAAAAAGGAACACATTCTGGCCAGAAGCTGCTTTGTATTGCATAGAGCACTTAGCACATATCTTGAGGGAGTAGTCCAGCTCTAATGTGGAGAAAGAGCAAGTTGTGTAATGTAAATAGTGCTCAGTTTTGGTCTTTATAGAAGACTTAGACTTACAGAAGACTGAGGGCTTTGTGGATGTTAGATGTAACCATTGCATGATTAAACTGGTGCATGCAATCATGACTGGATTCTGTTTAAAATTAATGGAAGAATTATAAAAAGTAAGTTTATGATGAAAACTTCCTAGGATTAATTTTGAGAAATAATATCTATATCTAAATAAAAGGCAAATTTGGGCACACACAGGGAGCATACCATCCTTATGCTCCAGGGTGGGGAGTTGAGGGAAGATAATTCTGGCCCTTTTCTGATCCCCTGTGTTAACTTCCCACAGAAACAAGCACGTCATGCACAAGTGTGTATGGAGAGACAGTGCATGTTCAGGGCACACCCCAGCTTGAGTAGAAGTCATTGAAATTGAAACCATTCTTGAGTCCAAAAATACAGATAAACAAGGTTTATAGGAAGCACGGGACTGTGCTCTTTGAAAACTCCCAGAATGTCTTTAGCTGTCTTGAATCTACAGCCCAAAGAAGGAGAAAAAACCTTTCAGACATCTAGGGTCAGACACCTAGTCCCCCAGAAGTTATCCACTGAGCAGACAGTAATATGGGGAAAAGCCCTTTCTTTTCTCTCCAAGTCTGAGTTCCAGCTTCAATAGCATCACCAAAACCACTGCACAGAAACTACAGGCCTGCCAAAAATCCAGCCCAGAATTAAACAGTGCACAGGATCACACCACCATCACGTGCAACATAGGAAGATTGTTTGACCATTAGCTCTCTTCTCAGCTCTTGACCTCTTTTTGCACTGATTCCTCTTCCCTCCATGGAGCAATTGCTAGCAATAATTGTTAGCAGCAATTGAGGCAAATACAAGAGAGTAGCAAGAGAGCTAGGAGTGCTACTGGGATTCGTTAAATATTTATCAGACATTGATACAGCTCCCAGGTTCCTCCAATTGCAAATTATCTAACAAACTGACAGCCACAACAGGAGATGTCTGTCTGGCCTGTGGTCCATCATATCTCAATCATCATTTTTTATTCTTTTCTTTCTGAATTTTTAAACTTGCCTCATAAAGTTATCCACACCTCTCTTCAATCTAAGTGGCAACATCTCTGATTCTAAAATTCAGTGTTGGATCAGTAACCAATAGATTGCAAATAAACTCAAAAGGTACTAGAATTTCACTTAACTTCAGCATACTATTCATCCACCCATTTTACAACTGACTAAAACTCAAAATTTCAAAGTGAGTTGACTGAAAGGTTGAAGCTTTGAGATTTTCCAGAAAGCAGAAGTTTCAAACTTTGTGATAATGACAAAATACCTTTGTAAACGTGTTTCCAAAGGATTAGATTAGACTGAGCTAACTGAATTGCACATTATTACATTGCAAAACTGAAGCACTGTTCCTGAGACTCTCAGAAATGAGGTACAGAAAAGTTCTGTGTAATCAAGACTCATCTGTGAAATATAGCAGCTTAGTCAGATCCCAATTTCCTCACAGAAAACTTTTCCATTAGAAAAATACTTCAGCAGTACCTGGTTGGTCCCACAGCAGCAGTTTTTCCAGAATTGAAGGTGATTTTTATGAGAAAGAGGTAGAGAGGCGTATTTAGTCCTGCAAAACCCAGAATGAAAAGAGCTGATGATACCATTTTGTTCTGCTTTGGTATTGCCTACTCCAAAAATTCAAATATTTTACTCAACAACTTCTATGGGCAAAAGAAAACACAAACAAACAAACAAGCCTGAGAATTTAAAAGCAAGTGCATTGTGGAATCATTGGAAATACAAAGAGCATCAGATCCTAGGAGAGGAAGAAATTGAAATGCAGCAAGGAGGACTGGACAAATTTTCGTATGTTTTATAAACCTCTTGTTGTAAAAAACATGAAACAACTTACTTTCACTCAAAACTTGTCATAATACAAGGGTAAGTAAATGTGATGCATAAATAACTTATTCCCTCAAGAATGGGAGGGAGAGATCTTTAAATTGTGGTGAACCCCC
>VZRZ01003369.1:345993-372291 GCA_013398175.1 Climacteris rufus | reverse complement strand
CCCCCCCCCCCCCCCCCCCATAAAAGATAAAAAAAGGTATCTCCATTTTGTTAAAATTAGGTTGATATTTGTAAATTTACCAGATGCAGACATCCTGGAACAAAGACACCATTGTCTAGGAACTTTCCCATTGTTTCACAGGAATTTTGAAGAGACATTGGTGTGATGCTGAGATCATCCTACTTATGAAGCTGAGAAATTTGAGCTAAATGGGAATATCCAACAGTGTTGCCACTCTGAAAAGCTTCTGACATTCAGTTGATCTTATGATGTGAAGTTGATTGCTTCTGACTCCATCCGTTAAAGGTCACTCGTTTGTATCCCCTCACTCGCTCTGTCTCACACATGCATGCAGACACACTAATATTTTCTCTCATTGTCTGCATATTTTCTGTGGTATAGAGTAATGCCAGACACCAGCTCAGTATATATCAGAGGATATGACACCATTCCCGAGAAGGATTATGCTGAAATGTTGCTATCACTCAGCACTTGTAGCATCTCTGGGTATTTGGTGTTTACTTATAACATTTTTTGTCGAGTCCTGCCAAGTCAGCTGCTATACATCTTGGACCTTCCAAATAGATAAGTCACCTGCACTGTGTCAGGCTCTTCTCAGAGGTGCTCTTCCTATGGTAATGCCTTCCACGTGAGCCGCCACATTTTCTAGAAGCTGTCCTCTCATTCCAAGCAGCCACCATGACTGAACATTGAATAAGTGTCACTTTAAAACATTGTATGAATTCATTAATAATTTACAATGGCCCAATTAGATTTACAATGAGAATGAAAGACTCCTGTGTTGATTTCACGAAGTGGGAAAGTATGATCATTAGAAACATGTGGATTTCAATTAGTCAGGCTCACATTACATTTTATTCTGAATCAGAGATTCACCTTTTCCCATAAACATGTTCACGCTGGACATTGTTTCTCTCTGAATACATGTAATTACAGTTTACATTGGTGCCCTTTGAGATACAGCAAAGTAGGCAGATGTGTAAAGCACAAACTTTTTGCTAATGCAGAGATACCTTGCCTGAGGTGCAGTCCTGGTCTTTCCTGGAGTATTTTACCTCTGGAGGATGAAATGGAGATTGCCTTTTTGAGCTGCAGGTGGATAATTTTTCACAAAGTCATGCAGTTAGGAAAATCATTGAAAAGGGATCATTACAAACCAGGGACAGATGATGGGGTTTGTTTTCCATCGAAACCAGATGATGTGTCCTTATATTCAACATCACTAGGCAATTCACTATTTAGTGGTGCTTAGACAGAAAAAAGAGCTTTTTAAGTTTAACACAGAAATAACATATTGTGGGTTTTAGGTTTTGAGGTAAAATCTACAGTGGATGGCTATTAGTAGTGCATAAAATATATATTATTCAGGGCTGCAATACCCATTCTTCAATGAGCTCACAGACAGCATATTCATAAAAGTCAGCCTTTCCCAAACTCTCTCCCAACAAGGAATTTGAAAAATTGCTTTCTTGTGGACTATATTTGCTATTGAAATTCTTCACAATAACAGTGGCCAGGATGAAGCACAATACACAAACAGCTAGGTTTGATTTGCAGGGAACACAATAAAAACTGGGACTATAAAGCACAATTGCTTGTCCTCTGATAAGATGATGTTGTTCCAAAGACTTTTTTTTTTTCCCTTTTCTAGGCATAAAGTTCATCTATTTCTTTTTGAAATGTACCCCACTAAAATATTCTTTATGCATCTCTGTAAGCTCTAAATAACATTAGAGGATGGAAAGAAAGAGCCTTTCTACTAAATACTGAGTATCTTTTGCTCAAAAATTTAAAAAGCACAAGAAAATTCTCCTCACATCAGAGTTCATTGCTCTTAATTTATGTTACAATGCCATACATCTGTGTTGCTGTTCTACCACAGACTTCACTGAAGAAGCATTCATATGCCAGTAGTGCATGACAATGTCACATTTTCCTTCTGGTAGAAAGCAACTGAGGCCAAGACAATGTCACAAGCTCTGTTTCTTGCTTTGTGATACATGTGGGCTATGATACCTTTAGCTACATCTCTTTGCTAACTGAATATCCATCACTCCACTTTGGATCATTTTTATGGATTCAGACAGAAAAATCTAATTTATACTTGAACCAAAATAGCAATTTTGGAACTAGAAATTTTTGGATTATTTCTCTTTATCTGAAGACATTCAGGCTTGTCTTTCATAAAAGAACAAACAAGTGCAACTGGTCTATCACAAGAAAATTTCAATCCTGCTTTGATTTGGATGAAGTAGGGGTATCCCTCTTCAATATCTGCCCTTGCAGCACTTACTACAAGATATTTTTGCATTGCTAGGCTGCTGATTCTGCCATGTGCCTCAAGATCACTGTAATTAACGAAGCATGCAAATTTTGTCATTCCAGCCTTCCTGCTCTTACAGCAGCTGCCTGTCTAGTCACCCATCCCAGGGCAGAATGTTTGGCTGTGTTATCTTAACATGAGTCCAAATTTCAGAGGAGAAACCAGTTATGAAAAGCTCAGTAAACAGGCTTGAGGTAAAGACAGAAGCTACATTCTGAGGTGCAACAGAGAGTACTTAATGTCCAAGTACTCACACCCTTCAAGCTCATTATGGTTTTTCCCTTACAACCCATTTGAACAACATGGCCATGATACCTCCTGTTAATGCTAGAAGCTAAAGTGACTTGCCAAAGGTCATCTGGGAATTCCCTTCATGTCTTTGTTTTCTTTCTTTCAGTCTGTAGCTTACACTGCTATTTACCATTATTATCAATTCAGTTTTTCTCTTTGATGTACAGAACTTTTCTCTAAGAGAAAGTTGATTTCCACCAACTCCCAACTCATAAATTCTCCAACAATTCTATTTGTAGTTAAGTATCTCTAGTTTTGAATAGTTCCATCATTTATTCTAAATTTCCCTTCTGACTCTCTCTAGAGACTTTAGATTAAACAAATTCCCCTGGAAACAGCTCACATTACTGATTAATGTGATCAGGGCCTCTCCTTTGCCAGCACTATTTCATGGATTTTGCTGTTAGTTAGAACTGTGGTTGGAAATTTTCAAAGCTGTGTTCCTTTTGATGTAGCAAGGGCAGACAAGGCCAGTGGCTGAAGTATAAGCCCGTGAAAGCTTAGCACCTGATTAACAGAGGGTAGCTGTATTCAGAAAGTCACTGGCCAACTTAGACTCTGCTCTCCACTCCGCAATAGAGTTGTCACAATTGAAAAGGAAATTATTACCTTAATACCAGATTTGAGCAATGTGGAAGGAGTTAGACTCCTTTTCAAATATGTTTTTCCAACTAATACTCTTCTGTAGCTTAAAATTATCCTGAAAGAAAAACAATCGAGGCAGCTTTTAAACTAATGATACAATCTCATGGATAATTTCCCCTAAATAGCACAGAGTTGTGACTGAATGATCCTATATATCATTGTAGGAAACAATTTTCCTCAATGAGTTCTACCTGCTGGATATCACAATACATTAGAGAGTGAACAAAAGCCTTCCTCTGAAACCAGATTCAATATGGCTTTGGAGCAAAACTTAAACCCTGTGGGTGAGAGAGCCACGATTATATTTAACACCTTCCTGTTATTCCACGTGGTTCCACAGGTTCCACGTGTTCCTCCCCATATCAGGAAGCTCCTGATGTGAGTTATTCCCATGAGCTGCATGGCTTTCAGAGGTGTGATTGAGCTTAATATGGGCCCACATCCATTTCACCTGGGGTAGTGGACTGTCTTCAAGTAGTAATACCTTTCATGTCATAGTCTGCAAGTGAGGGTGAAAAGGTGCTCTTAAACCAACAGCACCAGCTCCAGAGCCACAGCCCTTCTCCTTGAAGCAGCTCTTCTGCAGCACTGATCTGCGGTGCAACAAAGAGCCAAAGCATTAAGCAAGATGCTTATTTAAAAAATAAACAAGCGGGACACCATTTCCATTTCTATAAACTGAAACATGAGCAAAAGCTCAGGAGGAAAAAGGCAAAAGATAAATACATTGACTCATTTTTTAACTGAAATAAAGGTCAGAGGGCAAAAAAAAGCAAAGCCCAAAGTTCTGCAAACAGACTTTTCACACAGCACATTTCAATGGATATGGAAAAAAAGCTCCACAAGCAAGTTTGTATCTTTGCTGTCCTGAAACCTTCATTCCTGGCCATTCTTTGTCACAAATAAGCAGTAATTTATGTTTTGATGACTCGCCCCAGCAAATAGAACCATAAAAACAATCCCCAGCCATTTGTTTCTGTATTTTTTTTTCCTAGGGTTCAAATTTATTTTAGATGACACTTTTTCCCCCCTTGGACAAGACGGGATATTTTCTCCATGCCTTTTATCATACTGACAGGTGATATTGCTTTAAATTGGGCACTGCATCAACAACAGAGGCTCTCTCATTTCAAACCCAAAGTGTCAGTCAGGTGGATGAGAACTCATTTCATCCTTTATTTACTAAATGCAGATTGGGTTTTCAGGAGACGGGAGTGCAGAAGAGGAGAGGGATGCCCTGGGTGATAATGGGAATGAACGAGAGAGGACAACAATAGAACAACACAGCAGGAAGCAGGCAGGAACTTATTGTGGGGTGATTCGCTGACATGCATCTTCTTGCCTATAAACCAATCTCACAAACATAGCTTTCGCATTCACTTTGTTCCCTGTCATGGCTCCTTCCCCATTAGCAGGATAAAAGGTGACAATGGATTGGAGGATGTTCCTGATGGATTTCAGTGCACTGGGGACGTAGCTAAGGGATTACGGATCAGAGGTGAAATATGCTTTGAGACTGAATCCCTGGATTCCCTAGTTTCTCTTGGATCCAACACCCAGTTTGGGGCTCAGGCAGAAGCAGTTTCCTGAAGAAGGGAGGGAGATTGCTTGGCTGCTATGATGTCCTGCCTAGTTAGTCCTCAATATCTGCAGGATCCTGAGAGCACATTACACAGAAGAGATGACCAAAAAAAAAAAAAAAAGTTAAACCCACACTAAAAGAGAGAAGGTTTCTGGACAGTATGAATACATACATGTATTTGCTAAGATGGGAATGTGTGACACTTCATTTGGGAAACAGCCTCTCAGAGAACACTTTGTCTCAGAAATGCATGAACAATTATCAACCCTGGCATTGTAATATACATTTTTAAGAGACTTTCTTTTAAGCATGATTGTTTCTAAGAGGATGACAACTTTTAATGAAACCATGAAACCATACAAGCTTTGAAAACTCTAGATAGCAATTGGTTGAAATGCACACAGAGTCACTTTTATAACATTTAAGCTTCATATTGACATTACAAGTGTGAGCAGCCTGCAGATGCTGAACAGGCAGGGAATTCTGCTGCCTTGGCACACTGTGTCCTGCTGCTAGAACACCAATTAGCCAGAAGGAGGTAGGATGCTTCACTGTTATAAAAATGGGAGTAGGATTCAAGCAAGCAACTGTTGCTGAAATTTAAGGGAACAGGGGGAGGAAAGGAGACCTGCCCTTGTTTCGTCTTATAGAAGAGATAAAGTGTTATAAAGTAGCATGTGTGACAACACACTGCTCGAAACTAGAGATAGATGATCGAAATTCATGCCAAAATCTTCTTAGTACTCTCTTCCCCACTTCCCCTATCTCTAACTGCATAAAAATCACCTGGATCTGAGAACAGGCAGGACTGCGTATGATTTGCACAGGAAAGTTTTTCCTCTTTCCAGTGATCTCAGTATTTCCCTGCACTCTCTTGACAATGTTTATGATTAGTGGTACCTATATCAAGAAGGACTTTATGATTCACACTTTACGAAAAGCAGCCGGGAGTTATCCATGTGAGAAAGTTTCTGAATAACTCTTGTGGTTCCGCATGACTGCGGCAGGATCCCGTGGTTTGCCCACACAGAGCTGCAGCCCTCAGTGAAAAACTGAGCTCTCTTTGTTCACTGTCCTTAATCACACCCTCCTGGAAACCAAGCACAGCCATAGAATGTCCCATCCATAAGCCTCATTCCTTGCTTCAAAAGTTCTCCTAAATGCTTCTCCTAAAACCAAGAAAAAGGCAGGTTTTACCAGATAAAATAATTTCGTAAAGAAGGAGCAACTCAAAGTGACTTGATGAGAAGCGACTGAATAGCAGTCACTCCGTTATTTCTAAAAAGTACAACAATATGTAAGTGGAGAGAAATATATAAAATGCATGCTGTCTACTACAAAATCAGTTCCCCCAGCTTTAGGGTACTTCTGCTGGGAATCTTCACGTGGAAGGGACCTGATGTCTGTGCCTGTGGCACAACACACATAAGCACATACTCAACACTGACATGCTATTGCTGTGTCTTTCCAGATGGTGGAGAGGTATTTAAGTCAGCAGTGAGATTTTTTTGCTGCCACCACCTGTTTCTAGGTTTCTGTATACTGATTTCTGATAAGTGCCACTAGAATTGGGAAACAGATAAACAGAAGAAGCCTGCTGTCGGTTTTCTTAGCTGGAAAGTGTATGCCTGTCATGAATACTACAAGACACTCAGTCCCCATCTTAAAAGGAAGACAAAGTTTGTCATAATTTTGCTTTAAGGCAAGTAAGTTATTTCACCTAGTAGTTCATGATTGTGTTTAGCTTTTAATCTGAAAGTGAGCCAGAATAGATTTTAGGAGTTCACAGTGAATAAGTGTGAAAATAGGTGAAAGATAGTTTCTTAAAATTGCCTGAATTTAGAATAGATAATGGGAACAAGGAAGGCTCTGTAACTTTAAAAGGCCTGTGATGTCAGATCAACAACTAGAAAGACTTAGACATATATAGAATGAGCAATATCAAAAGAATCCAGGTAGATGAGATGTCTTGTCTTATAGCAGTGATTATGAATAATTGAGATATCATGACAGGCAGAGAGAGAACGTCACATGAGAAAAACATAAGCCAAAAATTAACCTAGAAAACTAAAAACAAATCTGAATGTCACAGAAACCCAGCAATGCAAAGGAAACAAGTATAATAAGCAACACTATGCCATCAAATATTTAAAATGGCAAAACAAAAATAGTTCACCTAATTTAAACCCCAGAGTCTTCCCATTATGCATAAGAGAGGCACAGAGATAATACATTTCTGCAGGAATACTTCAGGGCACTCAGCACAATTCAGACTGACTCCTGGAGAGAGCTCTCATCTTCTGGTCAGACACTTTTGTTTTTCCAGGTCTGGAGAAAGTGTGGTCAGAAGTGCAAAGATAAGGAACAAAAGCAAATGTGATTCTGCCCAGAGTTTAATATATGCCATACATTGACCTTGGCTGAGTTTTGCCAATCCAAACTTCTATTTAAATTCCACTTTGATCACATAGCAGCACTGGCTGAACTGGTGGTAATCCCACTCATTTCTCTTAACCAAGGATTCTTGAATTTTGACAGAACCCTTAGGAGAAACTTATGCTTCCCCATGGCACCAACACAGAGTAATATATGTGATCTCCAAGGAACTGGACAGAGGAGACACCTAGGACAGGACACCTCTTCCTGAGTGGCTCATGCCCTGAGAAACACTGAGCCTTTTAGGACAGTGGGTGTTTCTTTGTAAGAGGCCTTAAGAGAAAACGTAAGCTCCTGTATTAGCTAAGCCAAACCAAGGCCACTTGGCTACTTAGAGTGAGATGACAGCAGCAAACCAGTCTGGCTCTTCCTTCATTTTTCTTTGCTGAGCTCTCACCTCCCACATTCAGTCTGTACCACACTGACTGCCATCACCTCCCACCACAGGGACCCAGAGTCTGACATCTCCAAGCAAGGAACTGTATTTCCTGGCCCCTATTAAAACCAATTCAGATGAAGTCTGAATTCCTTCTGGAATGGCAAAGAACCATCCATGCCTATCAAAAATTGTCCCAGAGCTAAAATGACTCATTGTTATAAAATTCATCAACACCCACTTCCTTCTTCTTGACGTCTTTAAGACCCTCTTACAAAATGCCAAGGAAAAATAGTTCCTTAGTTAACAAAGTTTCCCATTCAGAATGTGGAGGATTTGGTAACAAGAAGTTTTAACATAGTGTTTCCCAACAGTCATTTACATATGCATTCCTGTAACAAACCAGATAATTTTCCATTCAGAGACCAGCTGCTTTGAACATTCTATTTTACAGGCACAGGACTTTTAAACTGATGTATTTTCACAGGAGCAGAGAAAAGCAGAGTCAGGAAGAAACCATTTAATGAGCACAAACCCATTACTGATACTAGTCCTCAGGAGAAATACAATAGAATAAACCTAAATTGGTGCCATTTCTTCAATGGTGATGGACCAATGTTGCTTGACACCAGCTAAAGATCTGATCCTGTTAACTTTCATTGAGTCAGACATATGTTTCCAAAAGCATTTAGCTGACTGGAGAAATGAAATGTAGCTAAGATTAGAGGATGAGGATGCAGCTCTTGAGGAACAGGAGGGCAAAGGAAAACTACAAGCTAAATTTCTGCCTCTGAAATGGCAATACAGTGGCACTATAGCAGGCCATTCTTCAAACTCATAGAGGAGAAACATGAGATGACTCTCATTGTTGACCTGCACCACAAACCTTTCCAAATTCTGTGGCCTTTATCACCTCCTAAACCAAGTCCCTGACATTCCCCAGACAGGGCAACAGCTTTGAGCCTCAGCTTCTCACTCTACAGATGCCACTTTAGCACTCCTGGGTGACGCCTCTGTCATCCTGTAGGGCCCTGACATATTCATTTAAGAGATAACTCTAACAATTAATCGCATGCAACCCAAGCAGAAAACATCTGGATTTTGGGAAGACAAAAGCATATAGTAATCTGTATTTCCATTAGGTGGTTTGGGTAGAGATTTGAAAAGCCTCCGAGGTATAATACGATAATTGCCCCCAGCTTTGATGGACTTTTAGGGGCAGAAAGGCATAAGACAGACCCTAATTTCCTTTGGGCCCAGGTCACATCAGTTGTCATCTGTGCAACCTATTCTAGATGCCAACTTGTTCATTTATAAAGAATGGAAGTAGACTCATAAAACCCAAATCTTTCTCCAAACACATCCATAGGGTATCTCTGCCACTGGGAAGTACCCACAACACAAGGGCCAAGCTTTCATTGTGCAAAAGCTTTCCAAACATAAAAAAAAATACCTGATTTTGTAAGTAATTGCCAGGAAAGGAAAATGCCTTAAATAAGAGCTGGATAAAGTAAGAAAAGTGCTTTACAAAACCTTTGGAAATACAGACATGTTTTCTGAGGCTCATGCCAAAGTGGCAGAATTATGGAGAGAACTGAGGAGGTCTCAGTATTTAGTAGTCCCTCTATTATTTAGCAGCCATAACTGGCAGGGGGTAACCATACCAAAACTGTTTCCAGGTGTTCCAACAGAACACTCACAGACTTTTAATATTTTCTTAGTTGAGGACTACAGATATGCTAAATAGATATATTTCAGTATGACCACACAGAACATCTCAACCACAATAGAGTACCCAAGGAAACAGGACTGGGAAGAAACACCGAGAGCAGGTAATCAGAGATTATAATTAATTAATGATTCTTCTGCCATGAAAGTCCTTCTCTCAGCATGATTAGCCAGTGTGTAAGGCATGGTTACTTTCACTTTGAATAGTTTCTTTGACTGGGGTGGGTTTTTTTGGTTTGTTTTTATTTTTTACTTACATCACTGCAAGAGGGGACTGTGTAGGTATTTTTAATAAAAGGTATGTCTCAGAACCAGGTTATCTGAGGGAATGAGGCTTTTTCTAATTTCAGCATCAGTCTGTAAGCAAATAGCCCCAGTTAAATAAATCTGTTTTATTATGATGGGATTTTTTTTCCTTCACAGTCTTGTTTGTGCATCAGGGAGTAACAGCAATAAAATCTCATGTTCCACCAGAAGGAAATATGTTCATAGTGTTAGTTAACAACCTAGAAAAATGTTTCCCTTGTTGTGAAGAGTGCACCAGTCTGCAGGGTAACCAGAGGGGGAAAAAAATAAAAACAAAAAGAGACTTTGGCAATAGCTCTTGTGCTTCCTGACATGGATTTTGGTTTCATCTCTTTCCAAAACCAGAATCTGTATTCCACATTTTGCTATGACCTCTCACTGCAGTCGTGTCAGCTTGCAGACTGTCATTAGGACTCTGACATTGATAGCTTTTTTCTTAGAAAAAGTATCCTGGCGATTTTCAATACAAAAACCCAGACCAAGAAAGAACACGAGGATGTGGGATTACCCATTTTACCCCTTCTCTTGCTTCCTTCTAAGCTGACCTTTAAAGGCAATTTATTTGCTCTTCTATGGGGAGATAGCAAAAGGTCAAGACAACACTCCCAAGATACAGCTCCCAAAAGTCATTAGCAGGGGAAGATGTGGAAGGTTTGCTCTGCTACCTGGGAACACTGTTCTTTCACCCACCTTAGATAGCTGGGATTTTCAAGATATCTTGCTCTCTAAAAGGAAGGGTCAGGCATATCCAAAGCATCAACCTACCTCTTGTCAGAGACTGAAATGTTATGGTTCATGGCTTAAACATTGTTATGAAGGACTTTTGTTCATTATGGCAAAACTGTATAAAGAAGCTGTGACCACCAAAGCCCATCCCTCTCTGAATATAACCTTGGACTGTGAGTTAAGCTGCCTAAGGAAACTTAAGATAAGATAAAAGAAACACAATTGTTCAATCATCTCAGGTCTAGGAAAAAGCAAACAAAGCTGAGAGAGAAGAATGCATCCATAAAAAAGCCAAATCCAGCAGTCCTGAAAATCAGCTCTAGCTGTGTTCAGAGTGGGAAAGGCCAGAGCCTACAGGCTCACCTGTTGAGGCCAAGTTTGCACACACTACCCCCCAACCAAGAAGGGAGGAGGAGAGTTTTGGGGCTGCGGTGTAACCTCTTGTCAGAGGTAGTGAACACCCATCCTCCCTTACACACGAGGGGCAGCTGAGGAGGTGTCAGGATCCATCAAAGGCCCCTGCAGCGCTGTTGCAAGAGGCTCTGTCACACTTGCCCCCCCTCAGTGGAGGTACCTGGGTGTTCCCACCTGGCCCAGGTGTATATCAATCCATTGAACTCTGTGTTTTCAGGGGACCCTCGCCACCAAGAAGACCTGATGGAGAGGATCAATGGAACACCACTGGCATCCATGAAGTGGTGATACTTTCTATTTAATCTGTCTCTGTCACTCTCTTTCTCCCCTCCACTTCTTTTCCTATTTCTCTCTCTTTCATATTTACTATTAAACAAAACCCATACTATTGACTTTGTCATATGGTCTCATTTGCACCTTAATTTGAGCAGAGACATTTGAAGTAATTTTAATAACTGGATCATAACACCTCTGCAGTGCTCGAGGATGACTGGTAGCAAACAGGGACTCTGGATTTATTTGAAATTATGCAGACAAGAAGCATTCCCTTTGTACTGGAAAAACAGACTTCTGCACACCTTAAAACAGAGAGGAAAACAACTTCACACATGCAGGCTCAGTGAGATAATTGCTTCCAACAGCTATAATATATTCCTAACCACATAGTAATTTTCATGTAACCCTGAAAAAAATTATCACTTGAAGTCCAGAGATGAGTAGAATCACCAAAGTGTTATTCCATTTCATATATTATTCCATACTTCCTTGATAGGGAATACTGACATTTTAGAGCCACTTAGAGTTGTATTTAGCGTATACACAAGTGCATCTTTTGCTGAATTCAGGCACCTGCAGTTTGCATCTATGATTAAGAGAATAATGAATGATTCAGACTACTTACTATCCAGGGACTTCCAAATCTTGCATATAGAGATGTACAACTTTATAGCACAAGGAGCGTTCTGCAAAGTCTGACTGATATTTTACTTTTATTTCTCCTGAAAAAAAAGCAGGAGCACACCTGATGGATGCAGCAAGAAACTACGCTCTGAAATACAGCATGAAACAGCAGAAGATAGTCAGGAAGAGAATTAGCTGATTCAGACTCTCAAATTTGGCATCAGCTGAAGAAACTTCTTCATTATTAACTGGTTTTCGTTGTGGAAGTCTTTCCTGATTCCTACAGCTTTTGAAGCAAGATAACATCATTACAGTCAAGGTTTGCTGGGCCCCAAACCTCATATTTAAGCTGTGTTGTTCGTGTTCCAAACCTGATCAAATAGTAGATTTTAGACACTGTTCTCAGTTCTTTTTGCTTTTGAATGTGAAAGACAGTAGAGATCACTTGCCCAGTGACTTGCAGAATATAAAGACTAAAATGATTTATTGAGTCATAAACTTAAAATTGTAATGTTTCTGAAAAACAAAATGACATTTTCCTACTGTGAGAACAACTTATCTAAAAACACTACATCCACAGATGAAAATTATAAAAAATCACTATTAGAAATACTAAAATTTTTAGCCTGTAAATGGGAATATACTTTCTCCAGACTGAAAGGAACTTGCAGAGAATATCAACTGTGAAAAACACTATTCAATATTTAGGAGAAAAGTGTCACTGCTAAATTAGGTCTAGGTCCAAGCCTCAAGAGGAAAAACCCAGCCAAGTCAGTAAGGAGTTTTAAAATGCTTTGCCCCAGTATATTAATAATGTTTGGATCAGGTCTTCAGGTTCATTCACCAGGCACACAATTAGGGATTTTGATGGTTGTCTCTGTGCTGTGTGAATGGCTGCACATCCTTCCACAAAGCCCTGGTCTCAGCAGGAACGCCACTTCCTGATGAAATGAAAAGAGGGAGGGAGGAAAATTTAATTTGCTGAAATCCGTTACAGTTTTGGAACATGTGTCTGCATTGCGTTTATGCAGTGAAGTTTCTTGTCAGCTGCTTTTCCCACATGTACAAGTATGCATATGGAGGGAATTACCTGGTGGAGGGCTTGGATCCTTGGTCAGAAATGTGGGGACTTGTGATAGTGCTCAAGTGTGTGCTTCAACTGCGACTCCACCAAGAAGAATACCACTCTGGGGACACCAGCACTGCTCTCCAGTGTGTATGAAAGGCATAGAAATGCAAGGCAAATTCCCGCCTAAAAGCAGCCTGTCCAGTGCACCAAGTCAATGTATGTGGATCCAGCACAAAATCTGAGATGGATTCTAAGATATGGCCCATTTTTGGTTTCTTCTAATCTGGAGTAGGGCCAGTCTAGTTTATACCAAGGCTTTGCACAGGCCCTTTTCAAAACACTTTCTCAATTGATCCAGTTGGCTGAAAATCCATCACAATTTCTCTCTCCATCATCTGAAAAAACAGCGAGGCAAGCTAAAGAATCCCACTGTCTCAAAATAGATTGCTGCATATGTTCATTTTTCTCAAATTTTTCCTAAAGCCCATCTCACACGCAGAGATTCCTTTGGTTGTTTCTAAGAAGAACAATTTGCTATGGCACAGTCAGCAGCCATGTTTAGGCCGGAACAGATTGCTGGCCAGTGAGTAGGTGTGGGCATGCTGAAAACCATGTTTTTCACCCATATGCCCAACAGATGGGACAGAAGAAACTTTTTCAAAAGAAACGCAAGTCACTTATGCTATGGCTGCTTGGAACAACAACAACAGATGATACCAGTCATTTCTCACCGGGTTTTTCATGCCCTCACAGCTCCTTCCAGATTACATTTCCATCCTCTATTCCCTCTGCACTTGTACCAAGCTATAGTCGTTCACACACATGCACGCACAAAAATAAAAAAGAGGAAAACAAAAGGGAAGAACAAAAGACAGCAGTGACATTTCTTGAACACAACTCTGAATAGTTATGTGCAAAATAAGACATCGATTTCTTACAGTTTCCACTACAAAACATGCTCTGATTTTTCGGCAGCATTTCAGTAGATTTAGGGAAATTTGGATACACAAAGGAAGAACACTGCAAAGCTTTTAGAAGTTTCATGTTTGGATTGTTCTAGCAATGGTAACCCCAAAATTTTCAGAACAGATTCCCCTCCTAACTGAAAGCTGATACTGATAATTTGAATAATAAATATTTATTAGAGCTTACTGCTTTAAAATTATTAGAAAACATTGCTAAAGGGGAAAATTACAAAATAGAAAATAGGGTAAAACTCACAATGATATGCGTAATTCATCAAGGGATGAATTTGTTGACATCAGATGTGAATGAAGAAGTGCAAGGAGCCACACTCAAGGAGCCACACTGTGCTTCTGGTGAGTCACCACTTGGCCACTGGTGTCTTAATTTTATGACCAATAAGGAAGATTTTGTTAGATTGATAAAGACTTGCTCATTTTTACTCTTAAGCTCCATAGTTCTCTTTCTCTCTCTGACCCTCCCCATCAGAAAGTAATATTCTGATTTTGCCAATTTAATTCTGAAATCCAAGGCTTTCACTTGAAATTCCCTTTCTGGAGACATCTGGCCAAACATTCCCACTTGCTGGTTATTTAAATAATATAATTGGATCACATTTTCTCAGGCTTCTTTGGTGATTATATCAGAAATGTGTAGGTCCCCATGGAGCTCTTATCTTTATCAGGGAGAAATAAGTCTGACTTTTCTTACTCTTTTTAGTGTAGTTGAATCTTGGAAACCAGGACTAATCTGTGATTGCTCAGCACTGCTTTCCCTTCAACAGTGATTACATGTTTTCTCAATTTTAATCCTCAAACCTCAATACTGCTGTGAGCAAGGCCCTCGTTCCCCAAGCCTTCCAGCAATAACACTACCTTCTTTGATTTATACAACATTTCTCTTACAAGATTGCTTAGAATACTTATGATATCCTGAAATGCGCCTGAATACAGGGTGCCTTTTAATTTTTTTACTTTATTTTTTCCCTTCAGTTAAACTCCCAAGTCTCTTCCTTTTTCAGTATGCAGCTTTCAACATTCATTCTTCTGAAACATACCTATTTCTTTCCTTCATATTGCTGCATCTTCTTATTCTGCTGTTATCTATATTAAGCTGTTTCCAAACTTACAGCCATTGGAGTTAATTTAGAATTCAGTAATTCAGTTTTTCATGTGCCTGTTGCAAAATTTCAATTATTCGTTCTTATGGGAGGTGTTGGGGTTTTTTTCTTTTTTTTTCCTTTTATTCATCATCTCTGACTTGAGGATTTACCTTTTCGCTGCTGACATTCAAGTAATTTACTTAGTTAATAAAACCCCAGGGAGTTCTGCACTGATCTGTGCAGCGTTTCATGTTTTCTTTTGGTTTGGTGTGTTCCCTTTCTCCTTGAAGTCTACTGTCTCTGAGCAGATTCAAAGAAGCTATTGAGCAGAGGCAGGAAAGAAAAGGG
Source organism: Climacteris rufus (assembly GCA_013398175.1). NCBI lineage: Eukaryota > Metazoa > Chordata > Aves > Passeriformes > Climacteridae > Climacteris > Climacteris rufus. The sequence goes on along the minus strand of VZRZ01003369.1, from coordinate 357,061 downwards.
AAACTCAAAAAGAGGAAATCAATGGCTACACATGGTTATTTGCTTGATTATTTCATGCCACACCCTGGTTCATTGACCAGAAGCAGGTTAGGCCAAGATCCGACCAGCACTGCCTTCTTTATGCCATAGCACCAGCTCTCAGTGAGCTGTATTTAAGTGCCACAGAACCTATTCACACTTCTGCAAGCCAACCTGTTGCATTTTGAGTTCCCACCTCAACTGGCACCCAGTAATTGGGATGCTGAATTCTGGCTCACCCCACTTACGAGATGAAACAGATTTGCTGTAACTGAACTTGAAATCTCACTTTGCAGTTGAGCTGTGCTGAGAGCATCCATGGGGGCTGTTACCATGTCTCTGCTCATGTCCCAAGACGCAGCAAATTGGTAACTTGCAATTGTGGGAAAACAGGTTCCAGCTCAGACTGCACAATCAGTCTGGCATTGCTTGCTAAAACATTTACTTTAGCCTAAAGGTAACAATCTTTAAATGCACAAACCTACTCAAGTGTCACAGAAGCCTTACCAAAGAATCACATGGCAGGAACCAGAACCATATTTCAAGAGAAAACTATTTGATGCATGTATTTAACTGAGAGGCATGTATTTAACTGAGAGTACCTGTGCAATATGGTGCTACATTCGAAAAACAGTGAAAGCTTTTGGCTACAGATCCAATATACAGCAGAAAAGAACTTATCTGTAACTTTGTGGTAGCATTCTAAATGCAACTACAATTGTTTTTCCTGACATAACTATAACCACACTGAGTCTGCTCCATTGCTTGAAGGCAATGTGTAAGCAGGTCAACACAACCACAGCCTGTCTTACATCAAGCTAACACTGCAATGTCTTGAAATACAACAGTGTATTTCATATTTTCAGATGCTAGAAGCAGACAAGAAAAAATGCCAGCTCCCCTTCTGTATTAGTATGAATCCTGTTCAAAAACAGCCAAACCCTTACGGGTCCCTTATATACTCCTAATATAGAAAATCATAATAAAAATATGAAAATATTAAAAAGTTGTAGCATAAATGAAAAATGTTATACCAGTGAAGATGGAGAAAAAAATATTTTACTCTAATATTTCAAAAGCTCACTTATTCCTCACCTCCTAGAAGTTCTAAATATTTCTTTTTTATTTGAACTGGTGTAACTGAATGCTAATGAAGCATATGCTTTGCCATCCAATAAAAAGTTGCTTTCTTAATAGCAAAAGGTGAGCTATAATCTTGATTTCCAAAAATGTCAATCTGCAACCCAGATTTTCCATTTGGACTGTTGTCTGTTACTTCTTTTGTCTTTCCTTCCTCCCAGAATGTACAATCCCAGGCAGTCAGAGTGGACAACAGAAATACTCCAGTGATGCATTGTCTCTGTGACACATATGGTACTGCTGGCTTTGGAAACTGGTGTTCCTTTACTGAACTATTTCACTGATGAATCAGCTATGCTCTCGAAGAGCTCTTCTTTTTGGCACAACATATGCTTTTCCATATTAGACACTGCAACTGTAGAGTAACATGTAGAGGTTTCCAGTCCTCCTTGTCTGCATTCGAAACCTTTATACATGTGCCTGTGGTTTGGTAGAGAGGGGAAAAGAAGAGGGGAAAGTTTTGATTTCCAGAATAACACCATTTTCTTAATCCTTTGTCTCACCATTGCATCACAGAATCAAGAAACACACAAAGTAAAGGAATGAAAACTTTAGATCATAATATAGCAAGTGTTAGATAAGCATGTCAATAAATCATAGCAGGATATTTAAAAAGTTGTCAGCATAGCAATAACCATTGCATATTTATAGAAATATTTTCATTATCAGCGATTTGAATTTAACCCTTGGTCTGGTGAAGCAAAACACCACCTAGCAAAGATGTATCCCAGGTTTGGATTCAGTGGCAAAGGCCCTTTATTGGCATCAGCAGTTGCCTCTCTGTCTCTTCTTAATAGAGGTTTTCCGTCCAGCCGCGGCACAGGGTAGAACGATGGGCTCAATTCACTCTGCAGTTTTCTCCCCATGTTGACGGTCATTTTCCTTGATCCTGGAAGATTAGGATGACTGAATGTTTTCTGTGCAGGCCAAATATCCTTAAGAAACTCACTAGACCACATATTTCAAGGCTTGATATGCTGCTTAGTCTCTTAGTAAATGTGTTTCAGAGCTCTGGAAGAATGTCTCCTTTTTACTGCTGCTGTCTCAAGCAAACCTATAGATCTGATGATTCCATGTCTTTAAAGGGTCACAGACCAAGGTCAGTGCCATCTCCCCCAACTGCAACTCAGGCAAGCAATTTTCTCTAGGGACTTGTTTGCCCAGCTGCTCTGGGCAAACTCTTGTTTCTCTCTAGGTCATGTTTGCCCAGCTGCTTCTGATTGTACACAGACACTGTCATTTTTCTATTGGAATGAAGCAATGCAATGAGAAATGTAGTGTAATATGCTAAAAACTGCATGATGCTGGAAGGGCATAAACCAGCAGCAGCACTATGGGTGGGATGGGATGAGAGGTTGGTGCAGTCCAAGGGCCAGTATATGTGCACAGAGTTGTCATGGGAAATACTGCCCCCATGACCTGATAACATGACTCTTTTCTGGAGTTTCCCTTCACCAGATTTCCCAAAGAATATAGATTTATGCTTGCCTATCAGCATCAACGATAGTTCAGGTTTCCAGCTTGGTTTATGGTCTAACATCAAACAGAACAGAAGTGGGAAAGGCCCTTCACTTACCACAGGCACTTAAGATCCTTGTTTTAAGTTATTCCTTGCTTCTGAATCAAATCAAGTGAGCTATCTCCAGAGAGATGATTCATAGCCCTACAAATTTTAGGTATTGTACTCTATTATTGATACAACTCATAGATCCTAAAAAAGCACAGCAAAATTCAAGTCATTCATAATTCAAGTACTGAGCAAGGTAATGCTGTGAAAGTAAGTACCTAAACTCCCAACCTGGTAAATGGAGAGAAACACTTTCAAAAGTCCCTTGAAGGAAGTCTTGTCTACCAAAACCTTGTACTTCTCACTGCTATATATACCTACCTTTTGTGTGATGTGTAATTTACTTCACCTCCTCCTGAGATACAGCGACAACAGCAGCAACAAATAAGAACAACCCTCACCCCAGGCTGATCCAATGTGTCCATTTGGCTATTGCTGGCATTCAGCTTGAGCTAGACAACAGCACAGCTTCTGTGTTACAGTCATCTACCATGGCCTGTGACAAGCAGAAGGCACAGACTGATGGGTGTCGCAGGAGCTGCTATTGGAAGATGCGACGTGCATCCCTTAAGTCCACTTAACATGTTGTGCTCTTCCATAGATTAGTAAAAAATGAAGTGGTGTTACTGCTCTTTTCCTTGAGAATCAGTGAGGCTCCTTGGCAATGGTGTCCCTGATGGAGCAAGAACGTTTGCAATGTCAAGGATGAAATATTTAAACTCCCATGGAAGGCACTTCAGAAACAATCTTCTATTTACACAGTCTTATCCAGATTTCCCTCTGACTTCACAGACTGAGATTTGAACCTAAGTGATGTCCTAAAATACTACTCATTGGATATTTATTCCTTCCAAATCCGGTTCCACCAAAAACAAGGCTTCACAGCACTTTGTGTTCTTCAGGGTGACTAGCAAATTAGGAGACAAGTAGCTCATGTACATACATATTACACATATAAATGTTGACTTGAGTAAGTACATGTGTGTGCATGTATGCTGAATTTTAAAAATTACATTTTAATTTATATCTGCCTCTAAGGAAGGAGCCCCATCCAGGCTTCTATTCAATATGCATTTATCAATGAAAAAAAAAAATGTAATTGTATCTTAATGGATTTTTTTTTCTCTCCCACAAACCTTCCATTTTATGCTATATATCCTGATTTACTTATTCCTTCCAAAGCAGGAAAATACACACCATTTGAACTAGTTAAAAAACGATGTCATGTTCAAGGTGGAGCCAACGCTTCTATCCAGTTTTTAAGAACAATATTAGAGGTTTATTTTATTACTTCTTCAAGTAACATTGACAGTGTGATACATGTTAGAGGAGATTTTTTGTGGCAATGAAATTGGGACAAATCTGAAGATCAAGGTTTAAAGAGAAGAATAGTTTGGGATTTTTTCTAATGAGAGCAGAGAAACATCAGGGCAAAGAAATTGCAAAAACCTGTCTATGAATCCCAGATCTCAGAACAGAACTATACTGAAGGGAGCAACCACTTATCATCTGTATGATAGCTTTAAAAAACTCTTGAAATTCAGGATCATAGGGCTTAGGAGAGTCTGGCATAAACACCAGATTTGCTTCAAGGCAAAAGGGAAGAGTTTTAGTGGCTTCATGCAATGTCTGATGATGATATCATGTATCTGTTGAATTAGCCATTTTTTAATATAAAAGTTCCTAAATTATTAATTTTTTTCTAAAGTGATATTTGATGGGAAAAGTAATATCCGTATGAAGTATTAAGTGTTCCTTATGAAAGAGCTGTATAAATCTGACAGAGCATAATAATTATGCTGTCAAATATAGAAGATTCCATTTTCCCTAAACTATCTAGACCACCAAATTTCAGAGACTGTCATCAGGATACTAAGATTTATTTTGTCTCCAATGGCTCAGAAGATGCTTTTGCTAAAAACACACATCTAATAGTTTTTGGGGTTTTTTTCTGGTACTGCTGCAGTTAGTTAGGTTTTGAGAGATAGCTCTCTCTGATCACAGGCAGAGAAATGTTAACTGGTGTTTATTCATTCCCGTGTTACCAGCTTGCCCAAGAGAAAGGGTGTTTGTGGTTTGAAGAATACAGACTAGAAGAATACTTTCCCAGTATGCATCCACTTGCAACATTCAAATCCCCACAGCATCTGTGGGCTGTCCCCTGACAAGCCCCCTGCAGACAATTTGATTCCTTCATTTGAAGTGAGAAGCCTTTTTTTTCTGCAATAATGTGTCCAGGTGATGACAGAGTTTAACCTTTACAGTAAAATTTAGCTGAGTCACTGTCATGCTTATTGAAGGAGTATGTAGACAACCAAAATCCCAAGTTATCTGCCTTTATCCCACTAAGGAGTTAACAAGTCCATCTCCAAAACTCCAAATTAGACACAGAGAGATGCACTTTTATCAAGGACTGCCTAACTACATTCCTAGATGAGTAGCTATGGGAACTATAATTTTAAATTGTCTTGGATTTCCCCATGTTAATTTTCAGCCAGAACATTGCATTACAGAAATTTTTTGCATTAACTATTTTAAGAAGTTTTCCAAATCATTAATTCATTCATTTTAGTCCTTTATACTGAAATTTAAATCCTTTTCCTTAAAGATTTGTCTAGAAGATTGTACTTTGTAAATGTCTTCCACACAACTGAGTAGTAACTTGAAATCTCTTCTCAGCCATCAAGGAAATGAAAGGGACATGTGTTTAAGTACTGATACAAGGATTCATTCTGAGATTAATCTGTGTCATTAGCTTTTGTTCAGCAGAGCTGGACTTTACTACTCTATCTTTGGCCTTGCTTCTGGGCATTATCAGGTTAGTATTGCTGATACCTTCATAAAATTAGAACTGGTAGTCTCCAATCAAAATTTTCTTCTAATAGACATTAAGGGCAATAAAAGCATAAGTCAGTACTGTAAATGTGAAGAGACTTCACTGAAGAAATGGCAGAAGGTCAATGTCCTCAGAAACTGCCCTCCAAGGACAAGCTCCCTCTTGCTCTCCCTAAAGACAATTCAATTAAGTCAGAAAAATCTCAGATCCTCCCAGGTTATTTACCATTTCTGAGACTACAAGAGCTAACTAGTCATGAAATGCCTACCATATTCACTGCTTCTTCATCCTTTATTTAACTTAATTGAAACCAAATTCTCATGGTACATAATGTTCAAAATACACACCTCTCACTACTATCACAAATTACATGTATCAAACAGGAAGACATAATTCACATTTTAATTTCATGTTCAGGTAAATTTAATAAACCATCTCCCTAAGATGACAGTTTGTGGGGCAATAAGGAGTTGGAATTAATCTACTTCCTGCAGAGCAAAACCACTTAAGTATGTTCATGTTGTGTCAGCATTTACAAAACCTGTCAAATTGTCAGTTCCACTAATAACTTGACAAAACAATTTATGTTTCTGGAAGTTAATAATAGGGGTTTTGATGTCTTGGATCTTGAAATTACACTTATCTAGATTAAAAATAGCAAGACGAAACTCTCCAAACTTGCCTTCAGACTTATTTAACACAAGTTACAGTTTTCTTAACAATTACAATAATGGATATGCCTTCTTTCATAGTAATTCACATTGCAATTGCCATTGCAGTGTCAACAGTTGCTATTAATAACAATAAATAGTGGGGAGCTCTCTCTTTCTATGTGGCAAATGCAAGGTCATCGTGAAAGCATGATAGGACATCCTTTATTGCCAAGCTCTCTATAGCTGGAAGGTGAAAATTTGCAATGGAGAACATTTTAAGACAGTAAAACATAAGAGAAGACTGTCCACATCAGAGGTCTGTTGCTAGAAGGGCGAAGACTGCATCTGCAGTAAAACATCTTGTTAAAACAGAGTTAATTGCCTAATCACCTCACTTCCAGAGTTTTAATTTATATCACAACATTGCCTTGGAACATGTGTATTCGACTCCTTTAGCATGAAACCAAGACACTCCAAATGCTATTAGGCTTTCAGCTTATGGGACACCATTAAACTGATCCAAAGTAAAACTCCCTGAAATACCGGTGAGATCTACATACCTTTTCAGCCCCATTTCCCTCTACAGATCCACCCTTCTTTCAGGTCTCTAGAGAACAGCTCTAAACACATATCAGCTCAAATGTGTTGGGTTTGTTATGGGTGTTAGTCTGGGTGAAAATGCTGGAATTATGTTGGTTGATGAAAATTCCTTCTTGAGATTGTGCCAGAGCAGCCTCCATCCCATGGGTATTTAAAGGGTAAATGGTGTCATGACTGCAAGATTTTGTTACACAGACCTTCAAACCTGCATCTCCATCCCACTGCTCCATCAGGGCAGACCCCAAACCTGCATTTGGGTGAGTGACACGAGTTAAACAGCAGGTCCCCAGGAGTGCCCCCTGTCCTAGCAGGTTTTCCGATGACCATCAGCCACAGGCAGTGGACAGTCTTTCTTATAAGTAGTCTTACTGTTAATGGATGGAACATGCATTTGGTTGCCAGCACAAAACAAAGACATCAAAAGTTAAATAGATGCTGAGACTTGGTAGAAAACTTGTACAACATTAATTTTAGGGACACTTCTGCTGAAATACCATATCTTGAAGGAGGCTGAGGTCTGCCTCCTTTTAATTATTATTCTTGATGACAATAGAAAGAAAAACAAAAAGAGCTTTGTGGCTCAGAAGTTCATCTGTCCCTGCTGCTACCTTTCCTACCTGAAATCAATCATATTTGATTCCAATTATCCCCCTAGAAACTAATTGTGACAATACCGGGGGAAAGAATACTCTTTTCATTAAAGTCTGATGCTGAAATTAAAGTAACTTGGTTTCTTTTCTGATACTATCATTTATCCTCGAGGTGACTTGTAGCTGATGAGGAAATTATTTTTTTGTTCCTCTTCTCCGTAATTTTGTTCAAAATTATTATTCCCATCTGAAACTTTCTTTAGCGAAGTTTGACTTGCCAGTCAGGGACTTTCTGCACTTCACCCCCTCCTCCAGGAGGTGACAGATATATCCATACGTGGGATGTTAAAAGAAGTTACACCTCTATAAAGGCTGGTAATGGAGTAGAGAGTAAGACCTGGTATTTTAATTATTTACTAAAATGCTGCAAAGAGTCTAGAAATGTGACAGCAAATGGCAGATATGGCTGAGAAATACATGAACTGTCAAGCCACAAAATTCCCATTTTTCTGCAAATGCACTCTGTGTCATAATTATTAAACATATTGAGCCCTCCCATCCATAAGCAGAGCTCTCTGTAATGGGAATGTTTTTAGAGTTATCTGCGAGGCTAAAGTACATCTTTATGTCTGGGAGGATAATAGGATAAACTTCTTTTCCATTGTAGATAAAGAAGATGTGTTTTAAACTTGCCCAAGGGAAATTTCCAGCTGGTCAATTACTGCTAGTAAAGATCCCCTCTATAAAATGGTATTTCTCTAGGGTCAGCAGGCTACCAAATGTGTTTTCTAAAGACCAAAAGTATGTAATTACTGAAAAGGACTTCTGGACCTTGCTGGCAGTTAAAGCTGTTAAAATAGGCAATTTTTTGGGTAGTATATTAACAGAAACAGATGGACTGGCTCCCAGGATCTTATTATCAGAAGAGGTTCCAATGTTTGTTGTCTTTCCACTTTGGAAAAAAACAGAGAATAACAACAACAATTGCAAACTCCCTTAACCAAAGAAAGAAAGTCTAAAATATACCTATGGGACTGTGCTGTCTGAGACTTGGCAACACACCCCAGCTTGTGGGTAGAAGAGGACAGAGGGAAGAGAAAGACATATTTATAACCCCTTGTGTTACCAACAACCATATCAAAAGCATGCTTGTAAATATTTTCAATCATAGTAGCGTCTTTAATAGCCTCAACTTCTTCAGAGTTAGATTTCTCACTGCTAAAGCTTCACGTTGTCAAAGGGAGATCTGAATTGCAAAATTTCCCAGCCAGAGGGTATCCCATGAGGTCTGCCAAGGGAGCGGATGTGACCAGAATGTAGCTAATTATTCATATAAACACCTGCTTTTTTTTTTTTTTTAATTTTTTTTTTTTTACTATTCTAACATTTCCTTAAGAATATTTTTGAGCAAAGCAGGAAATTTCCATGCAGACTATTTGAAAGCCCCCCCTCAGGTAAGCCAGAACTGAATTTTCTCTGACTCCTGTCTCAAGATTGAATGGCAGCAAATGAAAAGACTGAGTCCCCTTTTCCTGTTATCCCATGCTTTACGACTTCTGGGATTTCATTCCTCATAAAAAATTAAAGAATTAGGCACTGTAGACATCTTGTGAACTAAAAAGGCCAAAAGTACCAAAAATTCATAACTGCACTAACAACTGAGCACTGACACAGCAGAAGTCTTCCATATGCTGCTTCCTGTAGGGATAGAGTGGAGAGAGAATAGCCAAAAGCTTCCCTTTAACACACCTAAACCTCTCACATTCACAGAACAAACTGAGGGACCTCTCTTCATGTCCATGACTGACTTCAGCACAAATTTGTGTCCATACAAAACCATGTCTAGACTGACTGTCATAGGCTTCCAAGATATTTATAATCAGACCTACAGTTTGTAAAAATTTCCACTCTCTTCCTTTCAAGTAAAAACAGTCTAAAAGCTGGGTCAGCAAAAAATCAGAAATCAGCATATATACCAAGATATGATGGAACAGCTCAGAACAGAGAGAACAGATGGAACAGAGAGAAAAATAAAATATCATGAAGAAAGAAATTGCACATCATGGTACTGCATTCAAGTGGCCAGGCAAGAATCTACTGATGTTCTTAAAAATGCACATTAGGAATAATTTCATCACTGTTTTTTTCTGAATTTCTTGTAAATAACAGACTGCATCACCTTGCTCATTATGAGAATTGGTGGTGGCAGCAACACTAAATACCATTTTACTTGCTGTTTTGTCAAAATATCCATTTCATTTTATTACTCAACCCAAAAATTTGCTGCAAGTAAAAATTCTGTTTCCTCTTCGTATTGCAGAGACCATTTTACCTCTGTTGTTTTTTTTGGTTTTTTTTTAAGACTGATACAAAATCTTTTACAAGTTGTGAGATTCCCCTTAAAGACCTAATTTTGTCGTTTCTAATGACAAGATTTTGCATTTGAATCAGGAGAAAAGCCAAACATCAGACAGAGTGTGACTTTCTATTCTAAATCTGTGCAGTGAATGTAATCAAATGCTCTGGATATATTTTGCCCTTTCAAATCCCTTTTGGGTCTCCCAGAAAGGCCAAGCTACTTTCAAGATGAAAAATATTGAGAAGTTTGTGAAACAATTTTAACAGTATTCCTGCTTGTAATTCCAAGGGAAGGCACCCTACTACCTGAGAGTGCAAAGTTAATTTCATCAAAAACATAGGTGAAGAGCAAAGGTATCAATGCAGAGAGTGTCCATATTATTTTATCCCACCTTAGCTTGTACAGACAAGATCAGGTTCAGAGATGCTCCTCCTGTGTCTGTGGCAGCTGTATTCTATTGATCCTCTGACAGCACTGTGATGGGGAACAGATATGGTAAAAGAACAAAAGAAAGGAAAAATCCTCCACTTCGAGGTCTGTTTGAGTAGATCTCCTTTCCAGTTAGATGAAACTGGGGGCAATTCATTTGCTAGACATTAATGTTTTCCACCTCATGACCATCTAGACAGAGCATTACATTAATACATGCTTCATTATATAGAGTGTAGTTCAATTTACTGTCTGAAGAAAAAGCTAAATAACTCAAAATAAGCCAAGGATGAAGAACTGCCTCTTCTGACAAATTCAAGCACTCCTGACACACACTTGAGCATCACTTAGGAGTCATTGTCTATAGTTTGGACAAATCATAGCACCTGTTACCTCAGTGAAGGCAAAAGACACAGAAACTGCTAGGAATTTTGCAATCCCTTGGCTGCTTCTCTGTTCTTCAGTAGCTAAGACTTTGGCCCAAAATCTTTGGTTGATAGAAATTACTCCCTTGCTCTCTTCCAGCTCCTTTTTCTTACTTTCTTTTTTCCTAAGATGAAGCTGCAATAGGTGTTATTTGTGAAATTACAGGTTCACTGGGATGGGAAGGCTGACCCTAATAACAATCCTTCAAGAGCAGACATGTTGATCAAATCCACACTGTTAAGAAGCAAAAGTTACTTGCACATGGGAGAAATTCCTGAGGCTGTAAATGGGGGAAGATATCTGGAGAAAACTGAGTTTAATTTGTCAAGGGAGTTATTTGTGACTTTCTTCCTGTCCATGCCAATTGGGCAGTACTTGCTGCATTAGTTGCTGAACACAAAGTACTGCCATCAAAAATTCATGGATGCCCTTGTTTCTTTCTTCCCTTTT
>VZRZ01003369.1:272747-345977 GCA_013398175.1 Climacteris rufus | reverse complement strand
TTTTTTTTTTTTTTCAGCATGTGCTACTCTTCCTCCACACCAACCTTCTGAGTCTCAAGGCTTCTTTCACCGCCTCTTTGTCACCAGCAGCTGGGACACTGCTGCCAAAGCACACTGGATTTAAAGAGATGTGCCAGCTGGATTTGCCAACACCAACTCGAGCTAATCCCACCTTGCTTGGGAAGTGGAGTTCAGGAATTCATCTGCAGACAGCTTTAGCTGGACACACACCCAAACCCTCTTGCTATGCAAAGGAAAGATGGGCTGGTGACTAATCAGGGTATACAACAGGTCACAGGTTGTCTCGAGTATTTGAAACTCACCTTTCAGCTCACTGCTGTTTATTGGGGAGCACAATTCATCTGCTTTGGGAACTTGATGGAATATTCTCATAAACAGATGCAGGACAGAAGCTTCCACCACACTCCACAGGAATCAGACTTCTCAGATTATGTTCTGAAAACAGACATCTACTTTTGAACTTGTCTTTGCCAGGCTACCTTATTCCCATCTTTCAAAGGAAGCCAGTCATTCCCAGGTTGTTAGAGCTCTGGAAAGCAATGTGGTCTTTGCACAACACACTTTGCACAGAGTCTAAACTGTGGGCAGGGCTAGAAATTCTCATTTTATACAATTCAAATTGATTCCACAACCTCACACTCCAGCTGAGGATTTAAGACAAACTCCAAATTTTACAGGCTTGTGATAGTACCATGAGAGCTGGATCCATTAAAGATGACAACCATATGAAGATGTGAGCAAGGACTAGAATAAGGGCAGGAAAAACCTTTGAGCTTTACTGTGGAAAGTCACAGAGAAGAGATATTAAGGGGTTGTATTAATAGAAGGAATGCAAAGGGAAGGCAGTAACTTCCCTTGTCAGTGGCTTCAGACAGCGAACTGAGATATTCCTTTGCTTGCTCAAATACTTCTGTCTTAGTTGCAATCTCTATGCAGAGAAGGCTGTTCTCCTACCATTTCCCCACTCAAAGTTTACTTTGGGAATTGGTAACACAGCTTTGATATCACCACAATTGGAATCCTGAGTTCTGCTGCATGGCTCCCAAATTACTGTGATAGAGTAGTGACAACTGACAATTCCCTGCCTTTTAAAATGCCTCAGCCTCAGTCAATGAAAGTCAAACAAGTAGAAAATGTGTGAAGATCAGATTTCTCAGACTGATTATATATACATTTATGTGCGTGTAAGCTCCAGGCCCTTCGTGTTTAATCAAGTATAGTATTAAGTGAGTTAATGAAAAAGGAGTAGTCATCTTCTGCTAATGTAATAGATCATTTGGGGAAACAGAAGAACTGTGGATACATGGAGGGACTTAGAATGAGATCCTTGCTGCCAAAATAGAGGCAAAAGCAAAACAAAGCAAGTCTACTAACTCAGAGTCAATGCAGATAAGACATTGGAGAATTAAGTTCCCATCTTTGCACCATTATATGTCTTTCCAATGAAATTAAACCCCTTTCTTTTCAACCAGAAATTGCAACAGTCTATTTGCCAGAGCTAGGACTGAATACCAACCTTGTTCTTGGGCTCTGAGCTGGCATACTAGTCTGTGTCTCTTACTTTACTTTCTTTTAATCTTGGAGGTTTCAGCACCACCATAGCACAGTGGCATAACTGAAAATGAATGCTTAATTTTCTGAAAGGAGAAGAGAATACCATTCACTTCTCCAAAGTGGAGATAACCCTAGAAAAATGTTTCTAGAAAGCTGAATTTCTAGGTTAAGTTAATACTTGGAGGGATTGTGGAGAGGATGGAGAAGAAGAGCAATCAAAGAACAAAAGTTTCTGTGGGAAATGGTAAATATCAAGTGCGAGGATGTATTTGCCGGCGGTGAGGTATTTATTTATTTAGTCCAGCTATGTCAAGAAAATAGATCAGATGCTATAACAGTTGGCAGATGAAAAGCAAGATGTTCCAGGAGCTAGCACTAATGAGTTCACAGATAATCTCACACTGGCTAGCACTGAGCTCCCCAAGTTGACAGAAGCACTGACATCACTGTGCTAAGGCTCAAAGAGAAGTGAACAAGTTATTTAAGGAAAAACAGTGCTGCAGTCACAAGGTTGTGCATCATCAACAGTGTTCAACATGCAAACCGTGGAAGTATTTCTCACAGTCAGTCCTATTTATGTCAGAAGCTATTAAGACTCAAAATTGTAACTGCAGAGGTTGCCCAGCCCTGTGCCTGATACCAGCTGCTACTATGAAAACAGTGTTTTCAGAAGTTTTCTTTCTGTTTCAAGACCAAATAAGTGACCAGATTTTCAGCTCCCTTTTATTTGGGTGCATATAAATTATCAAGGCCTTCTAAAGGTCAGAGAAAATAAAACACACACACACTCACCCAGAAAGAAACAAAACAAAATGAAAAACAGCCCTGAAAGACGTGCCAAAACTGCAGCCAAATCTAGCAGTATTCTGGAATCTCAACTATCAACTTAAACATAAATATAATGACTAAAGATCTCATTGTCTAGCCTGGGGAGTTTCTTCCCTCAGGCTCCCTTTCCTCCAGACTAGCATTCCCTAATTCTGCTTCTGTTTGAAACAAGAGAGCTCTTGGGTTTGTGACAGAACCACTTTAAAACGAAATTAGACATCTTTGGAAAGCTGAGGGCATATCAGTCTTTAAATGCAAGATGTTCCAAGATGCTACCTCTTACTTCCAGAGCACTCCCATTGGCAAGCAAGCTCTGCATTTGATTGACACATACTTAGCATTAAATGGGCCAAGGCACTTAAAAAAACCATGAATTTACAAAGCAAAGTAAAAACTGTACAATTTGTTTTTTGCTAGATATGGGGTTTTCATTCCGGTTCGATGCCTTACTTGTTTTTAAATGAACAGAATTTTTTATATATGTGTGCATTCAGTTGAAAGGCAAGCTATGAAGACTGCAAAGGTATCAGTAGTTGATTATAGAAATTTATTTATTCACAGCACAAATCCCACCAGGAGACACAATCCATTTGCCAAAGAATCCTTTAAGCAGCCGTATCAAGCCACAGCTGCTCAAGAGGGGAAATTTGCAACACTTAACTACTTCAATCTAATTTCCAAAATCCCCACCATCTACAGTCTTTAAAGCCCAAGAGCATGGATTTTGTATAATTGATCTTGGAGCTGCAGGATACCTAATTTGAGGAGCACATTTCTCTTCTGGTTTCATGTCTGAGAAATAGATGCTGCTGTGTTGGTAATGAGAGGAGTGAAGCGATTCCTGTGATGGCTGGCACAAAACTGCCTCAGCATCACAACCATAACGAGCCTCCATAGGTAAAGGCAGACAAAGCAGATGTAGACACAAAAATAGGTTATTTAATAAAATATGGAGGTTCAAGCAGTAAGCTGGAAGTTAATTTCTCTTCTCACCTTTCTCCAAGACTGTAGTAAGACATTAGAAAGGCCCAGAAGCTGAGACTGTGCTGAACACTTGCAGCAGCTTTAGGGTGGGACTGGCAGTCGCCGCCGCAGCAGCTTCACCTGCAGATGTTGCTCTAAATACGAAATCTAAATGGATGTTCCAACAGGGAGAGCAGAGGGACAGCCCACTTTACAACATTTTCTGCACTGCTGAGCTTGCTGGTCCAAGGATCATGGTTTATCCTACTTCACAATGAACTTCCCTTGTCCTATTACTAAGAGGTTTCATTCAAAACTTTGTACAGTACCTCGTGCTTTAGTGCCATGACTTTTCTTCATTTTCTTGGTATTATTGGGCTAAAAATATCATTGTGAAAAGTGGATGAGGTTTAACTCTTTAATTTCTGAAGTCTAAATATCAGACACGCTCATCCTGTCTAATTCTGTCAGTGGTACAGATACTGTGTGAATCTCCTCCCGTTTTTGGATCAAAATAGCTTTAAGGCTTGTCCACTAACATTCATGTACAAGAAGTCACAGTATTACTCTAAATTCAGGTACAAAACATTTATCCTGATTTTCACTTAAGATGGGGAAAATTCAACTATAAAACAGAAAAAAAACATTAGGAAAATCATTGACTTAGAACCAGAGTGACTGGACATGACTTTGAGGCATCAGTTGGTATACTCCCTGATCATATTGGAAAATTACTGGATTTACATATAACCTTGACTTTACAAACTCCAGTGAAGCTTCTATAATTCATATGTCTGTCTCTCTTTAGATGCTGCGATTGTTTTTCTGGCCACCCTTAAAACTGTTTTCAGTTTTCCCTAATTTTTCTCAACATGTGAAGCCTATAAGCAGAGGAAGCATTGCAGCTGAAAGGTTTTTAATACACAACATTCATTATTCTGCATTTAGGTAAGAGGTCTCTGGACTTTCTGCACTGGTATATTATTCCTTCTTGTTATTTGGTAATGCCATAGACAGTAACCCTCAGCTCCTGTGTCATACTTGTACTTGCTCTTACAGAATCACAGGCTTTTTTCCTTGCACACAGTTCCTCTGATTTATGAAGTTTATTTTGAATTCTGCTCAGTGTCTGTGGCATCTGCAGATTTTCCAGGTTTCATATCAACAAGCTATACTGCCTGCATCACAGAGGTGCTAATAAAATAATTATCGATTTTAATTTAGTAATAAATTACTAATAAAGTAATGAGCACTACCAGTCCTGAGGTAGTTCCCTGTGCACCCAGTGTAACATATTCTTCCAATTTGAAGAGTACCAGAGTACCACTAGCAGGTACTCTATGAGTGCAATTTTCCAATAAGTAACTTGTTCACTTCTCATAAGCTTCATTTGGAATTTTTTTTCTAGTCTGCTTCTTCAAGTGGCATAGGGAGCCTGCTTGTTTGCAGGGAACAGAGTTAATATTTCAAAGTGTTTCATAAAAGGGTGGTTTGTGTTTTCACCTAATTCAGACAGGCATCATGGCATGTAGCATCCTTAACTTTAATAGCTTCCAAAGATCAAAAGTGCCTTCCCCCCTGCTTCCTCACAAGGAAAGGAGGTGATAGCAGAGCCCAGTGAAGTGGTGGGAAAGAGATCAGGAATGTGTTGCACTGATACAGTGACTAGAACAGATGTTTCTCTATTTATCAGAAAAACGCAGCTGCTCTGAAAATAAATGACAGACTTTTTACAGACTAAAAAGAGATTTACAGCACAAAAAGGCCCACATCATTCAGTTGCAACCATAGAGACAGGACACTAATTAGAGCAAATCTAGAACAGATTTGCCCTTTTGCTAAACAAGAAGTGTTCACGTCACTTGAAAACAAACTGGTGCACGTCACCCTGGGGTCTGTGTTCTCCCAGCCCTGGGTCCTTCAATGCAGTACCTGTGGCTAGAACTTCTGTGGATGTAAGTGTCATTATCTCTAAGTAAGCATCACTAGTTAAATCATTAAGGATGTGGTATATTTTTTCCTAAAATTCACAGCTTTCCAACCCTTCCTCCCCCCCCAGTTCAGTTTGGTGATGTTCTATAGCCATATGGTGCTATATCACAGCTCTGTGAATAAAGTCTGTATGAAGATTTAGATAATAACACAGCTAACTATTCCTCACCATGCAGGACATTCCTTTTTAATCATCCACTGGGACTTTGTCCTGTAATGCTCCACACATTTATCTTACACAAGCAAAACATAGATGGCTCAAGAATACCCAGAAATAAAAGGTCACATTTGGGAAGCAAAAAGTATTGCCTTTCCCCCAAGAACAACGAAGCATCAAGTAAATCCTTAGTAATGAAGAAACAATAAATTTGTGCCAGTATGCATTGGCCTTATGAGAGGGAAAAGCTAAATTACTGCTATCTGACTTGGTGACAGGATCCCCAGACACCTGGATGAGGCTTTTGCCTGGTCGCTTGTTCTCATTCTTTAACTTCAGTGGAAAATGAATTGGGAGCAAATGGAATGTCCAGTTTCAAATCCATCATTCACCAGCCCCTTTCCTGAACCAACATCTTTAGGTTGCCTTCAGCACTTGCTGGCTGGTCTGGGAGTCCAGTTGTGTTGTTTAAGATTCCCTCCACAAGGCACTGCCATTGCCCTCCAGCCCTGCTCCATGTGCCCTGATGTGCTGGTATGAATCTGAATCAACCATCTCTGAACATTTGTGCAAGCAGTGGCACACACTTTCCCCTCAGACCTCTGCAGAAAAATGGAAGAAAACCTAACCTGTAGGTGGTCAAACCCTCTCTCTGTGGCTCTGTGTGCCACAGAGTGCTGCACTATATAGAGGAGCAGGCACTGTGTATCTGGCTCTGCCAGAGCAACACTACCCATTTGTAAGCTGGGATGTGATTTGAGTTGTACAAATTTCCCCAGTGAATTAAACACTGTAGATATCAAATATAGATCTGTGCAGAAAAAGACAACAGGAAGGAAAAAAGTATTTGCACCTTCACCTAGAAAAACAGATGGATGTGTTAGAAGCAGTATGTGGGAGTTAGTAATCAGTCTCAAGTTAATCACATGAAATCTTCTAGGCCCATTAGGAAAAAACTCTGCAATAAGGAAAATGCCATCATCCGAGTTTGTCACCTATTAACTTGTCTTTCCCAAGCTAAAAAAGAATTTCACCTGGTGGAAAAAAATGTTTTGTTTATGTTTTAGTCCACATGTAATTAGATGTAATGAAATTGTAACAGATTTCTAGAGAAGACAAGGCTTCCAAGAATAAAGCAAGCAATCATGGAATTTTCTGTAAGTTATGAAGTCTTTTGTAGTAACTTTAATACTTGATTCAGTGAACTACTAAGGCATACACTGCTCGTGCACAGGGTTTTAATTTCCTTGACTTTCACCAAGGATTTACTGCGCTCTGAAAGACTGTTATTAGAGAGTTACCTAAAGTGGGAACTTCTGTTCATTTCATCAGAGAATTATCCTTTCTGAAGTATTTGCAGCTGTATTTCATCCTAATTTAGCTATTGCATAGCACATGATAATCAATGAGATACTCCCCAGCTTTGGAAATAGATTTTTACACTTGATCTCTGTCTGCATATTTGTTTCATGCATTAGACCACCAAACTGCCTACCTAATGAACAACAGAAAGACACACACAGTTTTTCAGGAGAAGAAAAAATACAAAATCCTTCATGATCAGACTCCCTGCCAAGCTTTCTGAATCCTGTTGCATTTGAAAGCAGTTAAATCTTTCCAGTTTCTTAGGGTCATATAGCATTCTCCGTAGACACATCAGTCTCATTATTTTATTGGTGATGTACCCCATTTTTGTAAATTGGTCTGATTCCTAAAATGCTCTGCATGAGTGAGAGCCTGACCTCCTTCCTCAGCCTCCACTGTGGCGGCCAAACCAGTTTTTGTCAGTTTGCCCTGTCTTACCCTCCTGATAGACCTTACCCACAGCTGTTTAAACCCCTGTGCTTTGTCCTCAAGGAGCCACCAGGTTTCAGCATGGGATACCAAATAACATCTCACCATCACTTTGTACTCTGCAATGGCTTGCTTTCTGTCACTGCCTTCTGCCATGGAATTAATATTTTTTTTGTCTCGATTGGATACTACTTATCTTGGTAGGCTGAAGGGTCCTATTTGTGTTGTATGAAAATTTGCAGGACTCACAGTCATCCTATCCTCAATGAACCTGTTTGCTTTTCCTCCTCTGTCATTTCCTCTGCAGAGTTCCCACATAAATGAGAAAAATCTTGTGATTAGTCCCACAGTGTAGAAACTTACCCTTTGTTATCATTAATTTCATTCCACTTCTATTACCTCCCTGAAGGTCACTGAGTTCATTTGAACAGTATCCTTGTGCCTCTCTGTACTGCTGTCTCCAAATTTTGTGCCATCAGCAAATTCCTACAGCACCAAAGTCCCTAATGTAAGTATTACACAAAACTGAGGCTAACACCAGTTCTTAGGTAACTTGGCAAGGAGCCTACTTCTAGTCCAACCCTCCCCCATTTAATATTCTCTTTTATCCAGTTCTTCTTTCATTTTTCAACACTATCTTCTTTTTAACTCACAAGTCTTCATGTAGTCCTACATTAAATGTTTTAGTGAAGAAGAAAACTTAGAAGATCTGATTTTTCCTTGTATAGAGGAATGTTTATTTCTAAAAAAATTACATTTACTTAGCATGAACCAAATTTTAGCAAACCTAGGTTGTGTGTTGTCCTGATTGCTATTTAAATCCAGGTCTTTATTTCTTTTTCTGCCAAATATGTTCTAAGCCTCTATACGCAGCTGGGTTCACTTCAGGTAGCTAGACATTTCTTTCAGTGCCAATGGCTATGCCATTCACAAAAAAAAAATCTAGTCTATAGCAATTTCAGGAACTTCCCATAATTTCTATTTTACCTGTTACAAGGATGGTTGATACCTCTTCATGTTATGATCTTGTATATTAGGCTGCATTATAGTTATTAAGAGTTATTAAAAAGTAGAGTGGGGTCTGGTTTTTTTTTTAAATGAGGGTTGAAATTGTTTGGAGTGTATTTCCCTGGTGTCTGCAGTGGAATACAGTGCCATGTGGAATTTCAGTCTCTTTTTCTAACTAAAAAAAAAAAATCAAAACAAAGAAGACACAAAGATAACTAAGTCTTGAATTAGTGCATATAATAATAATAATGTAATGTAATATAAGATATAATACAATGAATAGAATATAATAGAATATAATAGAATATATAATTATTATAATCTCCAATGATATGACTAGTTTCATTTTTTCCTCAAAAACATCATAATCAAAAAATAGTATAAATTTTTGTTCATGCTTTATTTCTGCTATTATTTTATGTTCTAATATTCTACATTAGGGTTTCCATAGAACAAAATATATTTATATTCGATGGAATATTTATTCAGTAGAATGAACCAAAATCCCAAACTAATGGACATTCTTCAATCTGGGAATCAAGACAAATTGAAAAACTAGAAAATAGAAACAATGGGAGCTCAATAAAAATTCCTAAATCGTTGCAAAGATTGCAAAGAAGCAACTTATTTTTGGACAGGGAATCTCTTCTCATTCAAATACAACAAGCCTATACTTTCAATGTGTCTCTGTTATTGCATCATTAATTATTCCATGATCATGTGAAGATTTCCATACCAAACAATTACATCTGGATATCTCCAATAGAGCTTAGCAGAAATTACTTTTCAAGTAGGTTCACTGGTAGCAACAGGCTTGTGAATAGAAAGTATCCTTGCACTTCAAGTGGAGAAAACATTTCAGATTTGTCCTTCATTTTACCTAGAAAATAAAATTAGGACTCAAAATCACAGTACATCCAGTGGCAAGACTCCCATGATGAAATTAAAAATATACCAGCAAGCAAATCAGAGGCATCTAACCTGTTTTTAAAAGCAATAAATTCTCACCTCCACAAAGGAAGAGGACTAAAAGATAACCTGCCTTGAAGATGACCTTCAAAGGGAGAAAAGAAACCAAACCTGACAATAAGCACAAATGCCAAATGCCCCCAATAAGCAAGACTTGCAGAGGTCATTCTGCAAATAGATTAGTATAAATTAAGCTTTAAAAAAACTGTTTATAGTCCCTGCTGGATAGTTACTGATTTACCACTGTTACCCAGAAAAGCACCAAACAACTAAGGTAAATTACATTTAATCTTGATGTGGAGAGATTCACAAAGCTCTGGGGTTTAAAACAGAATGTTTTAAAATGCTCACATAACTTGCCAGCACAGTTCTCTTGTAATATGTCTGTGTGGAGTTTATGCAGAGCTTAAGTGTCTGACATGCTAATTAAAATGGTCATTTGAAGGACATATAATAGAACTGATGTGCAAGTACCTCTTGACTTCTGATGCCAGCTTTTGGTAGCCTTTGTGGATTTAGACAATGCCAGACTGATCTCTAAGGGTTCTGAATTTAAAGCAGAAGAATAATGAGGGTAAAGGGTTAAATCTCAGAAGGGAACAGAAAAGTCTACATAAAATTTGACTTTGTTATTGAGAACTTCATATGTGTATATATATACACACATGCACATGTATAGATGCATATATTCACATACATAAATATGTGCTGTTTCCTCTCCTCAATAACTTTGAATCCTTTAAACGAAACCTTCAAATACAGCACTGAACAAAACAGTAGCTGAGAACATGAGAAATAGAAAAGGAGGGACACTGGTATCAAAAGCACAATATGAGTGAATAGGCTGTTGCAAGCAAAGGTAAACTGCAGGCATTTCTTTCATCCTCCAGATCCCTCTTTTGTTTGGCCAGCTAAAAATGTATTCTTAAAATATCATAAAAACTTCCACTCCAACTGCCTATGTGATCTATGCTCTCATTGAACTATTCAGCTGGGTTTAAGGGTGGGACATTTTCCAGGGACATTACTGTTCTTTCAGAAACAGGGCTCTTTTCTTTGCTGAGTCCTCTTTCATTTTTCTTCTAGCTCAGACAGGCAAGAGAGGAAAAGATCAACACGAAGACAACTCATTTTTTCCTTCAGTTACTTATAAGAAAGGATGAGGGAAAGGCCTGGATAAATTGTTACTTTTGAAGCTACTGCTATGGAATGGGTATCTTATAATTAGAGATTGATAATATCCACAGGCTAAAATGCTGGGCTTATGAATGCTTTACAAATATGCACAAGCAGGATCATCTAATGCTTTTGTATTCATAGAGTAAGTTCTTCTGCCCTCTCTAGGAAGGGGCAGAGAGGTACAATGAGGGAGTCTGACCCTCAGAACGGCTTACAGAATTGCCAGTCCCCTCAATTACCCTGCTCACAGATGGGGAGCTCAAAGATATGTACCACATCATAATATGATTGTCCCTCATTCAGTCTAGGAAGACTATTATCTCCGGAGTTAATAGTACAATATTTAACCCAGCAGAGTGTATTTAGAGTTGCTATTAAACAACAATATTGAACTAAGCAATATCCAGCCCTTGTCTCAGCTATTCATGATTCCAGGGATATATTATATGCATCACTGGCTTTCTCTTCTGGCATCTGTAAACTCTTCTGACTGGTTAAATGTTCCAGCATTGACACTAGAAGCAGCAATCATTACATGCCAATTTGCTGCTAATGAAGGAAACAGGTCCAAGACCTAGGGTCACCTTCCTTTATCCACAATGCATTCTAATTTTTCTAAAAGAAGGTTTCTCTGGTAGGAAGAGAGGAGAAGGGGGAGGAAGAAGAGTTCTGCTGATTTCCCTGTACCTCTCTGAAAGGAAAGCAAGATAAACAGATAATCACTTCTCTGAATCCAGTGTACACGAGACCTCCTCTGGTACTTATGCCAGCAAAGGCATGAAATATTGAAGTGTACAAAGCAGAGCCTCAGTGCTTCTTCATCTTAAGTCAAGCCACACTGTGCAAGCCACTGCTAGAAGCTTCTATCTACTTATAACTATCACTTTTTTCAACTCTTAACACCTAGTGTTACACAGCAGATAATAGAAGACTCATCAGATAAATCTCCTCCTGAAAACGGAAGACAGGTACACTTCTGTGTTTCTTCACATTGATTACTTATAGTCCCCCAGCAGCTGCCAAGGGATGTCCATACAGCCTTGTGGGCTCTCTCATTATCTTTCCAAAGGAATTTTTTCTTGTAAATTGAGAATATCAAAATCTAGAAGTGCATGGCTAAAAAGCCTAGATTGGTACTTCCTCAAGCTAGAGACGTATAAAACCTGCTGGGCCACATGAAAGTACCACATTTACATGCAGTTTAGATGGGATCCATAAATGATGTAGGAATGTTTTTACTTCTTTATTATCCCCTATACTGCAGGTAAATCTGATATTTTTCCTTTCCTCTGTTTCTGAAATGTCATGTTGTCTGGTAAGTGCTAAATAACAGTCACACTCACCACACAGGAGCTCATATTTCAGGAGGAAGGGTGGACAATATTCCTTCATCATGAAGTACCATATGTACAAACAAATCAATACAGAAATAAGTTAAGAAGAGTTCAGGAACACATAAATTAGTGCTAAGCTGACAAGCATTAGCACAAAAAGCTTGCTTTTAATTCTCTCCCCCTCCTTGTCTTGCCATGAACAGCCCCATCCCACCCACAACCCAATCCTTCACCACAGTGATTAAAGTAAGAGATCTTTCCTTGAGCAACCTACTGCTGGGGGTACCATGGAAATGGGAGATGCAGAAATCTCAACTGTCATCCTCCTAATGAAAACCTCCAGTGATGACAAACACAGGCAAACTCATTATGAAAGTGAGTGTTTATTCCTGATATGGATGCTAAATAGATCCCTTCTTTTATCTCATCTCCTTTTGCCTGTCCTAGAAAGCTCCATGCTCTGCTCATCAGAGCCTCCACAGGCAGATACTATGGAGTAAAGGTAGTTGATTAGTGTGGAAGGAGATAATTTAGCTCTTCATTGGACTGAAGTCTGAGCTATGAGCCCACAGATGAGGGAAAAACCATTGAAGTAGGTAGTAGATTTTCAGGGAGGGGACAACAAAAGGATAATCTGGGGGCCAAAAGGACAATGGTGATCCTGCAGCCTCGAAGTCTTGATACTATTAATGGCAACACTTCACCTAGGAATTCCTCTACTCAGCTCAATAACTTCTGGGGTGGCTATAAAAAACCCTCTTAGAAAGTAATTTCATTGCAATTTAAACACTGCAAGCAATGAAAACTTTCCTCTTCCTCTGAGCAGTCAGCCCATGTTGTTAATTATCTCTGCTATTAAGAAAATAAATGAATCAGAAAGAAAAAAAAATCTGATTTTCATTTTTAATTCATCTAGTTTCAATTTCTAGCTACTGTTTCTTGTTATGACTTTGTCTAAAATTAAGGAGTGCTTTCCCATCCCTGCACTTTATACTAGAGATCCCCACTGGAAATAGTTAAAGAATGTGATGAGGTTAGCTTTTAACCTTATTATAGACAGAAGCAGCAAAGTCTCTCCTGTGATGCCTCCCCATTCACTTCTTAATGCTGAACTTCAGGGACCACTTCTACAAGTGAGGAAGCAATTTATTCTCCTTGACAGTGCAGGGCTCTCTTGGGGGATTCTGCAATGAGTGCAGAAATGGTGGCTCTTCACAGACACAGAGATCTGTGACACAGGCAAGGGCTGAAACAACCTTCTCAATTTTATTTACCTCAACATTTAACTTGTTGAAAAAACTTTTCCATGCTCAGGTCACAAAACTCCTTTCGCCTACACAGGAAGATCCGCAGCTCAGCTCTCATATTCCTTGGCCAGCCATTCCCCAGGTGCATTAGAAGAAAGAAAACATAGACTTTGGAAATTATGCGAAGGGAGAGTGAAAGTGCAGGGGACACCAAGCAAGAAGGGCTCAGCTGCTAACCTTGACACTTAGGTTTCTCTTCCTCCTTTTGAGAACAGGACAACTGGACTAAGAAATCCAAAAAGTGCACAGGATCAACCCATAAAGTCAAACACATAAAATATTGTTAGAGGAATGTAAACTGGCAGTCTCATTCATTTTAAATAAGTTTACAACATAGAATTACGTCCTTAGTCTGCATACTAGATTACATTGAATAATGTGAGCACCAAACACATCAGAGGATGAAATTAGCTTAGTAAGTTGGTTGGTTGCTTTTTTCTTTCCTATTTTTCATTTTCTCTAACCTTCCCTCTGGTAGGTAACAAATTTTTTTTTTCAATTTCTTTTTTTTCTTACATCTCACCAACATTATCCTGTCTGCACTGTGACAGAGTTTTATCAAGGTTTCAGAAGACAGAGTTGCAAAGACGTATTGGAAACAGTCTTAGAGTACTTCTTTAAAAAATTCTTATTTTTCACCTTTTTTTTTTTTTTTGAGTTATCCATATAACATCTGCCTAAAAGACTTTTCAGCTACTACAAACAGGAAGCACCTTTAATGCAATGTTTGTGTTTGCCTCTAGAGCTTCATTCCAACAGAAAAGAATCTGCTTTAAGTTCGTGGTGATTTAAGGGCCTAAGCCCCATCAACTGTGAAAGGAAATTAACTGCCTGTTCTGACTTCAGCTTCACTTGCTCCCAAAGAAAGACATCACGCAGTATCCAGGTACACCAGCAAGAGCAGAGCCCTTTCACTAAAGCAGGTTGAGACAATCTAAAATCAAATAAAGAATCAAATGAATTCCTGAAGACTTGTAGCATTCCATGCTGTTACATGAAATAGCCCCTTGCCTTGTGACCACCTGTCTGTTAGAATTATTTAAAAGTTTCAGACCTAAAATTGTTGTCCCACAATTATAATCCTGTTGCTTCTGTGGTAAATCACTGCAAAGTCCACCCAAGAGTATTGGACTGAGCAGTGGAACTCAGGACAATAAGACATAAAATTCTCAAAACTCTAAAGAGCTCTTGCAGCTCTTCAGAGAAGAGACATGGGTTTCTTAAATACACCAAACGTAAGATTCACACACCAATTTAAACACTATAAAACCATATAAAAATTATGCATCCAACATCTTAGTCAGGCATCAAAGTTTCTTTCTAAAACTGGTGCATAAAATAGTGGATTGAACAAGCATGTGATTTTCATAGGGCAGAGAAGGATCCTGGCTAACAAACCTGCTTTGGGGACATATATTTTTCTTTGTCTAAATTACAGACATAAATCCCCATTGTCAATTTTTTGCATCTCACACTGACTTCTCATTCTTAGAGAGGGATTTTAATAAAGAAAGAGTCATATGACTATCAAATAACTAGCACAAATGTAAAAAGGAACAAACCCTCGACAAGCAGGGTACACTCCATCTTTCCCAAGAACAAGTGTTTGATCATGGGTATCAATCCATCAAGTCATTATAGTCCCCAGTGGTATGCTAAGAAACCATTGCTAAAAGGAAGAAAATTATTTATTTTAGCACTTTGTGACTTATAAAAAATATTCCACAGCTAATATTGTGGAGTAAACTTTACAACTGCTTGAAGATCTCTCCAAAAGTCTTAATAAAATTTCAAGTGAAGGCACAGAATGGGAAGTCCTTAATCATTTCTGTGATCTTGATTGGCATTGATTTCTTGTCCAGCTGAGAGCTGTTTGTTTCCACGGGGAATACCTATTTTCACAGGAGTAGGAATGACATCAATCCGAAAAAGGAAATGAAGCTAAAATTAGGCTTTTTTTTTAGCTTGTTTCTGAAAAACCCAATAATTGACAGGAGCATTACTCATCACAGCATCTGAGGAGAAAGTCCCCTGAGAGCAATGCTTTTTTGCTCCTTCTCAAAAATGCACATATGTTTCCTTTCATTCTTTCCTTTGGGCATAAGGCGTCAAACAGGAAAAGAACTTCTTAGACATTCACAGTTTAAATGCACTGTATGCTTGGATATGAAATCTTCAGTTTCAAGTAATGGTAAGCAGACTGTACACATCCATAGATGGTAAACGATAGAATGTGGTGAATTGCTTCAGAGCCATCTCCAGGAGGAAAGAAAACCCCAGGAAAGTATGCAGATGTGGAAGAGCAAGTCAATGCAATCCAGCCACATTGAACTGATGTAATGTCTCCTGGAACACTGGTGTCACAAAGCCAATTTCATGAGCTAACAGGAGACAGAGCCTGACCTGAAAATATAATTAATACTGCAGGTTAGTCCAAATTAAACCAAGAGATTTTCAATGAGTTTTGGCCTATTTTTCATCCGGCTCCTAGGTGTTTAGCTGCCACCTGGGTGTAACCATGGATAATTTCTGTAATGATCCTGGACCTCAGAAATAAAAGGCAGGCTTTGCATGGAGTCCACTGGGCTCTGAAGCAGATCACCACAACTCAATGACCTGGAAGAAAATGAATAACAAATCTGGCCTGATTCAACTGTGCAGTTTGTGGTTTGTTTGCAGAGAGCACTCACTTTTCCCTGTGAATGAGATGAACCTGTGACCTGTTATGTATCAACTGAACATTTCAATTCATCTGGAAGTCAGAAGGGATTAGCAGCTTTAGCTCCATTCTCAAACTATACATGGCTTGCAATTAGATGGAGCAGAAACACAGGGTGTGTTGCAGTTCTTGGCATTTGTAATCTTCACAAGCACTTATTGCAGGGTCAAAATCCAAATATTCCAAAGCAAGAGCAAAACTGGAAAAAAAGACCCCACAGTTATTTTATAATTCTGTTGCTTTTCCTATTGTCCTTTCACACTCTATGTCAGATGACACAAAAGGAACTGGCCCAGTGGTGACTGATTTCATTCAGATTTGTCCCATTCTGACTCCTCCAGTGATACAGATAAAATAATTTATTTTCTTGGATTGAGCAACAAGTCAATAAAGGGTCTAATTTTGCAGATACATCATATTCTGGTGGTGCAAGATTTGTAGAACTTGATCTAATGCATCTTGATTTCTCCCTTGACCTCAACTCATCCAGCTGTTCTTCTTTCCATTCTCCAAGGCATGCACTTCTTGAGAAGCTGGGAAGATGCAAATAATAAGCAAATCACTAACAAAATATCATGTTTCAGCTCACACTCTGCCCTTATCTGTACTGATGTGAATTGTGCGAGTTTGAATCCACCACCTCAATAGCATCACAAACTGAAGATCAAAGGGAGAGGGTCTCACCTGCTGCAGACAGACCGATATAAATAAATGCTGTTGGGTTTATAGATGTAGGGTTCAATGAATCCCTGTGTCTGGCCTGCTCTGTATCTGTGTGGAGTTAAGCATTCTATTAAGCTGTGCATTCTCAGGGTGTTAAAGGGAAGTTTAGGGAGAAATATAAAATAAAAAACTGCCACATTTTAAGACTTCCCAGAAAGGACATCCAGAACAAATTTGCTTCTTGTTTAATCAAACATTTAAGACTTTCAATACCCAAGATCAGATATTGTCTGATTGATAACAACAGAATTTCCTAATTTGTATGGGGGAAAAATTTAAAATTCTTTAATTAAATATGTATTTATACTGTACAATAATTTTTCTTTCTTTCCTTTTCTTTCTTTCCATTATCTATTCTTCTATCCCATTCCAGAATGGGAAGCTACAAATCATCAGAACCACACAGATATCAATATTTAACATTCCTGTTGATTTCTCTGCATAGTTTCTCTTGTCTTTTTGAAAGAAACCTGGAGCCCAGCTATTAATCAGGCTCCTGGGTTTTGTTTTGTTTTTTTTTATTATGTGGCAACGAAGCAACCATTTTGATTCAAGAAAACCAGAGCTTCCTAGTTAGGATTCACTGAGATATATAATCAAGTTGGTGTATTCAGGAGAGGATCCACATTCAATCAAAGTGTATCTATATTGCCTTTACACCAATATAGGTAGGACTAAGCAGTCATTACAAAAATCAAACTTAATTTAAGAGGAGAAAATTTACTCAATTTAATTTGACAAGGGAGTGATTATATTCTTATGAAGATGTAATTTCTTTTTGAGATTAGTACATACCTGGAGAACACAGTTAAGCTTTCAGTCCTTTGTCAAACCTCCCAGGGTACCAGAGATGCAACACCAGTAAACCTCACTATCAAAGAACAAAAATTGCTGCATTGCAGTCACTTCAAATGTAAGGGTCCTACTACACCCTGGGTGATAAAATCAGTGTTGCTGCAGGATGGAGTTCAGCTGTGAAGCACATTGCCACCCTGCTGCACAGGAACAGAGAGCATTGCTGAAAAGATTGCTTAATGATTTGCACTAACACTTAAGAAGCTGGACACCTTTATTCTGAGCACACTAACATCTCAGGCATGAGAAAAATTCAAACCACAATATTAGTCCCAGTACTCATGTTTAATGCCAGGCAGCAAGGTTTTGAAAGGCAAGCCCTGTACCTGATCCCAAGGTGTGTGATCTGATCAGGTCTAACCTCCACAGCCTGCTTGCTGCCTAAAGACACTCTGGGGAGGCTGCTGCTAGAAGCAGCAATTATGGTTGATTGAGATGAGTTTTGTTATGATGCAGACATCTATCTAAGACATACTGAACTAGACCCATTAACTCATTTTACTCAGATAAATGAACATCCATTGGTAGTGCCAACATAGCTGGCTCTAAACGAATGACTTTGGAAGAGGTCTCTACATCCGGAATGTAATGTTCTTAGTCTGAGGGAGAAAAGGATACGATGACAAACAATGTCACTTTTCCCTTTGTTATCAATGGGCAACAATTTAATGAGCAGTTAGTTGAGACTTCAGCCTCATCCATTATCCATCTGCTATTATTTCACTTGCCTCAAGTAAGGTATGTAGTTTTTGCCCTTGGCCTTGTCTTAATTTAGAGGTTTTGTTTGTGGTTGTCTGACCAGCTTCCACTTTACTGGCTCAAGACCCTTGATAAGAATCACTGGCAAAGCTGGCTTGCAGCACAGAAAAGAGTTAAGGGTCCCACAGATGGTTTAATAAAGGTAGTGTCATTTTCAATTATACAACACAAACACTCCAGTAAATTCTACGTCACATCACCAAGGAAACTCGCTGCAATAATTCAGTCAAAGCAAAAAAGAGGATTTCTGCAACAGTTTAATAATAACAATGTGTTCTCTGTTGCCCTTTATCCAAGGATATCAGTGCTTTTCACCAATATTAATTCATTTTCTAAACAGAACTTCAGAGTGTAATTTCACAAAACTAATTGAGTATGACATTCCCACATATCCCTAACAGTTGATCCCTTGCCATCTCTCTGCAGAGCAAGAAAAACCCCTTGATCATCTCCAAATCACATGGTAAGAAATTCTTCCACCACCCCACGCTTTGCACAACTGGTATCCTGGACAGGATAAAAGTAAAAATTAAGGAAGTATAATATTCTTGCAACTACTTTGCTGTTCATCCAAATTCTCTTTTATGGTCCCCAATAAGAAGTGTGCCAGCCCAGAACACATAAAACCAAGAGTTACAAAGGCTGATGGGTAATGAAGGACATAAATAGTTGGACTATTTTTCAATCATGCCTCCTACCTTACCAGTCTGTATGCAGAGCTTCTGTAATGACATAAAACAGTGGATCAGGGTCTCCACCAAAAGCATTATGATCAGAGAGAAAAATGGCATCATATGGTCAGCAACTGAAGAAAGCCCCAGGCTCATGGGTTTTTCTTCTATCCCCAGACAGGTTTTATCACATCCCAGTGGAGCACATTTTCCTGATTCACAACTCAGTTTCCCTGTTCAGGAGAACAAGACCCATTCTGTTTGCTGCAAGACAAGTGCACAGGCTGATTCTGTCCTGTGCTTTCACATCCTGACACAGGAGACAAAAGAAGGCAAAGTATTGCCCAGGCACTTTAGGAACTGACAGTACTGCTCATATTTGCAGCTCATATTTTTATTGCTGTCTTTTCCTCCAGCTTGTTTTCCTTTTATTCTTGTCTCTCTATTCTCACATAGGTCAACTTGACCTATGTTCAGGTCACTGCAACTGTCTTTATCGATTTTGTATCTCCACTGAAGATTCATCCTCCCACTTTTCTAAATGTTAGTACTCTCTCTTTTCTTGGAAAACATGGATTTTTAACAGATATGAATCCTTAAATGTTTAAGGGGACTTTGAGGGGGAAGATAGGGGAAAAAAATCTCATGTGTTGCCTAAACAAAAGGAGTAGCCCACTGCACAGAGTTTGGGAACATTGCCCTAAAACTAGTGAAGGAATGGCAGAATCAGAACATGCAAGCTATAACTCAGCTTTTAATGAGACAACTGTGATTTCAGGCACAGAAATAACTATTGATTTGATCATCACTGAAAAGGTAAAGACGCAACGTCTCCCCTTCCTACCCACTCCCTACAGCCTTTCAGATGCACAAGTAGCACAAAGCCAAAATGTCACAGCAGATCCAAAGAGTGGTTTAGGACACAGATTGTCCATAGTTTGCATAAAAACACAGACCTTTCAACTTATTCCTTAGCTGTAGGACATTTAATCCATACCAACACTTGGTCTCACCTGGGGCTGCTTAGTATTTACTCAATGCTAACTATGGATCACTAGGAGCAGAGCCAGCCCTCCTGCTTTTCTTCAGTGTTAGTTCCTGAGAAAATCGTGCTGGATCAAACAAAAGACTTTTTAAGTCTCCAACAGCAGATGCTGAAGTGAGAAGACATAAAAGCCATAAAGGCATAAAGCAGAATTTATATCCCCAAAAACTGATCCTCCAGATCCAGGAATGTGTGGATCAGAGATTTCCAGAGCAAGAATTGAGGTCTTTGAGATTAATCTCCCATAACAGATTCTTGTTCTATAAACAGAGTTGCCTAAAACAAGGCAAAGAAAACTTTGACACAGTATTAGAATAGTAACATAAAAAGCAGGTCCTTAATTGAAAGCTTTCAAGGTGCATATTGTGGCTATATGCACAATTGACAGTGGGTTTCTACAGTTTTTATAAGTTTAACAAATTAACATATCAATTGGATATTGTCCAATTGAAAGAGCATTCAGTTAACTCGTCTAGCCCCTGGATCTGCCCCACTGATGTCAGTCCAGCGGGCTTTTTTGCCTCATTTCTTGTTAAGTCTTCTCAGATTCTGGTTACAAAATCAAAATGTTCTCTCCTTGACAGAAAGACCAAATAGTATTTCAGAAATGTGTTAGGTTAGCTTATTGTTCTAAAATCTAAGAGAAAGGGTAGGAAAAGTACTAACAGTAGTCTACAGAGCTACAAATATATGAAAAATGTATAAAAAGCAAGTCTTAAGGCATCAATAGCCCCATGCATTTCTGAATGTCTTGGAAGAGAGATCATATCTGTAAACTCCTGAAATGGGTTTGATATCACAGTATATACAAAAGAACCACTTCTGGTCTGCTGGGAACATGGCAACCAACTTCACCTGCACACAGTTGCCTCCAATGGTCTTGCAATGGGCTGTGCATATGCTGAGGTCTGTTAAGCAGAGATGCATGTGTGCAAGTTGATGGTTGGTCTCTCCTCAGGCAACATGCAAGCATGATTTATGGGAAACTCAGCAGTTTCTAGTGTGGTTCATGGACCATTAGAGACCCCAAGCCTGTTTGCAGTTGTAATCTCTCCCATTACTTCACATCACAACTTAATGAAAGAAAAGAGGTACACAGCAGGGCATCTCAAGTTCGTCAGTGAGACAGAATTTTAAGCAGACAGCAGAGCAGAAAACCCCATTGGTCTCTGCTGACTGCTATTAGTTTTTATTTAATTTCTTCCTTTGCAAATTCAGGCTGGGGAGTGGAAAGGGGAGCAGAAATGCATCTGCACCAGAGTCACACTTTTCTTCCCACTTTTTGCCTAACAGAGTGAACCTGGTCCAAGGACCAGGAGCAGCCCTCCACCTTGTCTTAGAGGCCTGAGCAAGAACATGTGCCTGAAGGTGATTTCCACTTGCTCACCAGGACCCAGCTGACTCCTTATTTTGTCAACAACCATTACCAAAACCCACTTCGAGTGAATGAAGTTGGTTTCCAGCACCACTGCATTTTTCTGGCTTCCCTTTCGACAAAATTTGATGGTCTTCCCACTCGGAATCTTGATGGTTTATGCAGGCAGTGTGGTTGCATTTCTCTATAGAGGCAACAAACTAAATCATAACAAATGAGAATCTTTGACTGGCAGATGCTGGTATAAGGTAAGAGCAGTACTGTTGTTCTTTAGGCCTTTAGGGAGATCTCGCTATAGGAAAATTTTTAGAGAAATGAGACTGCAGAGCTGTGAAGCTGTCACTGCTGGACTAAAGAGCAGTGCACAGCATCCAGAGAGATTTAAAATCTGGTAGTGAAACTTGTACTCAAATCCTGGATCAAAAGTGGGCAGAGCCAAACATAAAAATAAAATAATCCCTTTTCTGAAAGGGCAGTTTCCTTGTGATTAACTGGAGGTCTATTACTTGTATCTGGTCTTTCTCCTAGAGTCTACATACTACATATTTATCTCCTATTGCTTGCACTTTATAGCATGCATATATTTTAGGAGCGATAAAACCCAACTACTTTAGAACTTATTGAAAATAGCCAAGACATAACAAATATTTAGAAAATTACTGAAAGATTCTCAGATCAGACTAATTCTGATTGTCTTTATACAACTATGTATATATACACACAAACAAAAATACACATACATATATATATAAACTTCAACTGAAATAGTATTTCCAGCAATCCAATTTATTCTAGATTTTGTAAAAATCCTAAATTAGCCTGGACTTGAATGTTAGCAACAGCAAGAAGCTCTGTGAAGAGTTTCCTGGGAAATGGATTGAACTCAAACATGTGATCATCTCATGCTGGCAATAATGGAAAAAAAAAAACGGTTCTTATTTTCCTCCAGAATCAAAGGCTTAATAAAAGTAACTCAATTTGAACCAGAATGTGTTGCCAGGAGCTACAGGGGGGGAAATTAATACCAAGAGGTTTCTAAGGATGTATTTTCATTTACAAAAACTTTCAAAAGGAGAAGAAAATGCATGAGAATGGGAAAAAGAACTGAAATTCAGTGAATGATAGATACTAATACATGACACAGAATAGAAAGCCACTGCAGTCACAAATATCCAAGGCACGGATTTGTAGAACCATGTCCTAATTTCTGAGGTCTCTTTTGACATCAACCATGTACTACAAGTGTGGTGCCTATTCAAAATCATGTTAAAGGCACTTACACTCTGTGTGCAGGCAAGGCAGGGAGTCAAAGGGTTTATGAGTTTTTAATTAAATTTTGCGAGCATGCTTCCAAGACATGGCTCTCTGAAAAACTGTGAATTTAACCCTGTTTACACTGTGATTGCCGTAAGCTGTAAGCATGCAAACAATTTTTGTGGTTTGGCTAACAAAGATTCATTCAATAAAGGATATTAAAGTAGTGACTCCACATCCCCAGCACAGCTTTGCAGGTGAAAGTTTGGGAGGTTTGGGTCCTTGCAGACTGCTAATCCTGTTAAATTTATGTAAGCCTTTTCTCAACACTTATGCATGAAGACATTTAAAACTGAGTGTTTAATTTCCATTTATTTAGCATCTTTAACACACACAAACACACACTGATACAAGCAGCAGAAGCAGATGAAGATTCTCTGACTCCCTGTCTGTTTGCCAGTCCCATTGCCAGAGTTTACTGGCCACTAATTCAGGAAGACCAAAAGGGAACTTGGACACATCTCAATTGCTTCTGTTCCTAATTTGGGATTTTAGAATAAAATCACTATTAGACAGTTTGAGAGCCTTTAAAACACAGCAGTAGAGGGATGGAGATTTATATGTTTTGCCACAGAGTCCTGGGGACAGTGATCTTCAGGAGAGGGGCAAAGAGATGTGGGGGAGTGGCAGTGCCTTTAACTGACCAGCTTTAATAACGTTTGTCTCTCAACCTTCACCCCTTTCCTTTTCTCAAATGCATTTACCAAACTTTCAGACAAGTTTAATTAAATCAATTCCAAATCACTTTGAAATTTATATCAGTGCAACTTTGCATCTAGGAAAACCTTTGATAAGCTCTTTACTAGAGCCTTGACTTCACAAGCTCTCAAGTATACTCTTCATTTTAAGCACATTCCTCAAACCTATCGATCTCAATCCACTTCAGTGGATTATAAATATGTACTTAAAGTTGGAGACCTATATCAGTGCTTGCTTAATATAAATTTGTCAATTCTGAAGTGGACTAGATTTAGATACACTAAAAATTAAGCTAATCCTTTAATATTGTCTTCATTTGCATAGACTTCTCACAGGCTCGTTATTAAACATACTTGAGAGCTTTGCTGTACTGGAAACCAAAGCATTGCAAAAGAAACAAGCCTGAAATGGTAGATTGGACAGGAGACATCAAATCTCCTATTCTATGTCTCCCATGTGACAGCAATGAATTCAATCTGTTTTGCCCATGAGAGTAACTGGTGGGTGATTGTGGCAAGATGGCTTCAACCCCCCTCTCTGCTGCCAAATCTTATCTGCTGACATATAGATTAGGGAAAGATCTTCCCCTAAAGTTCTTGGCACCAGCTGTGAGGTCTTTGCTGGGAAGGCAGAATATCCAAGATAAAGTTACTGACAGACACAAGGATTTTACGATATAAAAGACCACTGTAAGCTTCAAAAATCAGACAGCAGTTTGGCTACTTCTTGAAGTGCACAAACTGTTCTCTCTGACATACTTTAGATGTCAAGTATGTAGTTTCTGTGCTTCTCTTCTAGAAGTTGAGAGAAAGGAATTGGTAAGTACATTAATTCCTAACTTTACTATTTCTTTGCTATAGGTACCTTTTATTATTGTGCACTATTTATTCTACTGGTAGTATCTTTTTGTTTATCCTGTGTAGTAAGAAGTTTTGCTTAAATTCTGGTCTCATATGTGTTTTCTAGTGACTATTACAATAAATCAATCCATGTTGTAATAATCCTGATCGATCATAACTAAAGAACCAGAGAGAATACGTTGTTTAGGAGTGCAGGCCACTCCAAGAGAATTAAACCCCATTTAAACTCCCTCATATTCATAACAGTGATTCCTGTGAATCTTTCATTATATTTTCTGTTCCCCATTGAGCTGAGGAGGGGAGTCATAAAGCAACTTTGGCAAGCACCTGCTGTCCAGCCCAGGTCAACACACCACAGTGTTTTAGTGTTTGATCTTTTATCTTGGCTTCTTTTACTCAACTCTTTTCTAAGCTTTCACATTCATCTCATGGTTCTTCACAGAGGAGTCTTCTCCTGTGCTTGATATTTTACTCAGCCTTTTCTGAATCCCCTCTTAAGTCTTCCACATCCTTTCCAAAAGGGAATGACCAATACCTCATGCAACACCAAGACAAGACTGCACTACTGATTTACATAATAGCCCTATTGTTTAATAGAAGCTAGTCTTTCAAAAGCACAATTTTCAATTTTCATCCTTTTTTATTCCACAAAGTCACAAATAACTTAATGGACAAAAATACCCAGAAGTGCAAATGTACAAAATTACAGTGGAATGCATCAATTTCATTTCAGAGAGCAGAAGATAATAGCAGCTGGGGAAAATTAGATGTGCTGCACACAAGGAGAGGGTGATGGTGTAGGAGGATTTAATGCTATTGATCTATTTATCTATCTATTTATTTATTTTTACTTTTGTTACCGTGACCTAGTCATAATACACTGATTCCGAGAGTGAAAATTTGAAGGAAGGTACCTTACTTGGTTGATATGGCAAATATATATTATTCTAAATATAATTACCCTAGTGATTACTTGTCAACATCAGTTAGTGCTCAAAAATGGATGCTCTAGAATTGCCAGAGTGAAGGAAATTCCTTCAAAAGCCCAGAGAGCAAAACAAGGAATGATTAGTTTCTCTCTCTCTTAATGCAAGAATTAGAGGGTATCACATAAAATTTCCGGGCAATGGCTTCAGAGTAGCCAGAACTTCATCACATAACTCTGAGTTAAACTTTGGAACCCCTTTCTGCAGGCTATTGATCATGCAAAAAATGTTACACTGCTTCACATTTAAAGGGAAAATATCTAAAAGGAATTATTAAACAAAGATACTGTCTCCATCTCAGGAAATTCCCAAATCACAAGTCACAGTCTGGGAACATCTGCAAGAACAGCAGAGCATAATTTTTCTGCTTTTAAGCTTTTCCTTACGTATATACATATACACACACACATATATATGGTGATAGATATAGATATATATATATGGATATATACATATGCTAGTAGCTACTGCCAAAAGCAGTATAGAGTACTAAGCAGTCACTGGCCTCACTCAGTGTGACTCTTCCTATCATTTTTGCATTACAGCAGAGAGAACTTGAATCCTGGGAGAAATTTCTCTTTATTCCTCCTCTTTTCCCACTACTACTGTCATTGACATTGCTATCACTTTTACTATTAATCACACTATTATTATGAATCACAACAGTCTCTGACATACTGTCTTTCATTTTCTATTAATACTTTTGCTGTTTCTCATTTCAAATAACATCATACGTCAGGCAAGGTCTGTACAGAACTGTTGTGTTCACCAACGAATATTCACATAAAAATCTCCACAAAGCTTATAATTGGTATAGACCAAGCACATAAGCTGTAAATGCAAAGGGGAAGTACACAAAAAAAGTGGTACCACTTACCTGAGGTGTTATATTAGGTTGTTTCAGTCACATCTATTTGACAGCTCTGCCAGAGACCAACAGGTTTTGTAGCATAGCATTGGCATACTCCACATTCACCTCTGACCCCTTCTTTACTTGGACTCAGTGCTGGGATGAAGGGTGCATGTGACTGCCACCGTTCTAGTCCCTGTTTTCCGAAAAGAATGGAACCCGATGGCAATGGACACAGAGTGAATTGAAGCTACTGAGGTGAGGACAAAGGTGCCAGTGGACACCCTTCAAGCACAGGGAGCAGGGAGTCACTTTTAGATTCAGTGCAGAGAGGTTAAGGAAAAACTCATAAATAATTTCTGTGAAAAACTGCACATTTAGCTTCCATATCTTCCCTCACACGATGCAACCAAGCTTCTCTTCTGTTGTCAGCATCTTGTGTGAGATATTACTAATCATGGTCTCATCCTCATATAAAGTATTTTAATTTATTTTTACTTGTGGATTTGTTGTTGTGTTTTGTTGGTGGTTTTTGTTTTTGTTTTTTATTTTAATTCTAAACCTGCAAAGAATTAAAACTTGCCTCATCTGAGAGCATCTGACCATGGAACATCTCAGAGTGGGGCTCCGATTGTGTAGTGGGGTCACCCTGTAGTCACACTTCAGAGTGAGCACCACATCTTGTAACACCAATCAATCTTGTCATCAACATTAAGAGTTCAGGGCTGAGCATCAAGTCAGAGTTTCAGTCAGGATTTACTGCCTTTTCATTTTGCTTCACAGGCTGACAAGTGGGCCTGAACACATTTCAATATGCTGATTCTTCTTTATAAAAGCAATTACAGGCAGAGGAGCACAGAACAACCTCAACTGCTGGAAAAGCCCAATTAAATTTCTGATTTAGTAAGAAGTGGTTAGCACCACTAATGAGAGCTACCAAGCACACTGCTTGATTTGATCTTAAAGGACTCTAAAAGAGCCCTGACAGAACAAGGAAAGACATTTTCTTTTTATTTACTATTTTTACGTGCAATCACCTCATTATAGGTCTCAAGATCAAATTATGTGAATTAATTTCCCATTGATAAAAATACTTTTTGCACTGTAGAAGTACCAGCCATCTTCATATCAGTCCTGTTGAAGACTACTTTAGTTTGGATTAGAATGGTTTTTATTCCCTTGCCCTTGGTTGGCAGGCCATTTACTCCAGTGTATTATCTTTGGTAATGCTGAATACAATAACAGACATCCATAAACAAACCACATTATTTGAATGTTCTTCCTTGATAGTACCATGTGTGCTAAGCTCAGCAGTGATTTTGAAGGATAGGGAATAGGCAGATGGTGCTATTCCACTGTGCCTCCTTTAGGGTTAATGAAGGGAGGCTGAATTCCACTGTGGGACACCAAGGAGCAACACTGTAGTAACTCATTTTCACACCTATGTGTTTCCTCCAGGCCCAACTTACTGTCTGCCATTTCAGCTGTACTTTTCCCAGCCTCCTTATGGCTTCTCTGAGCTGCCACCCACCCATTCCGGACCTACAGGTCATCAGTCTCACGCTTCTAATACATTCTTCTGCCTACACTTTCAGTGGTGCTTGTAAAACAGGCAGCTGTGCCCTATTCCAGTAAGGCTTGTGTGACCTTTAATTATTTTGGCCACGATACTACAGCAAAGTCCCCCAGAGCCAAAGGGATGAGCTGCTATACTTAGTCACATGCAGATCTCTCAGTGCCTCTTCTGAGTCACTTTGCTTGTGGGTCTAGTGTAGGAGGAGCTGTGGATAAGAACTGTTACACATTTACTGCTAGATCCCATCAGCACCTAAGCTGACCTTTGTCTCCTGCTTGCAGCAATGGGACAGCATGGGTGACCTCCACTCTGCTCCAAGGTGGCATTCAGGATATGAATGGAGGGGAGAGAGAGAGAGATGAAACATTTTTCTAATTTATTTTCATAAGCAAAAATATTCTCCTCATCTCCCTGTATTCAACTAAGCCTCCTCCACATTAGTTATTCCATGGCATCCCTTTTATAATGGTTGACAACTTGACTCAAGGCATATAAATCCTTAAGGGAATATTTTTTCAAGGGAAAAGAGAAAAGGAGCCCATCTTAATGGCACTCCAGCATGCATATCAATACAAGAAGTTCAGCAATCACTTCCTGGGTGTAATTACATTCATCTGCATCTGTGACTAAGTGACCTGTCAAAGTGTCAAAGAATGAAATTCCTTGCTTATAATAACAGCCCAAGTCAACACCTGCACTTCTCCTAGCTTACAGAAATGGTCTAAGCTCGCCACTAAGCAGTGTCTGTAGTACAGAGTGGCAAAGGTGTCTAGCCTAAGCACATAAGGTCAAGTGCTAGCGTGATGATATTAAATCTGAGCTCATTTTCTTGCAGGATTTGAGGAATGCCAGCTTAATAAAGAATGCTCCAAAAAGAGTTAAATTTCACTTGGCATGGAAAGAAGGCAGTGTATTAGCATCCTAAAGTAGGGTGAGAAAAATCTTTTTACATTATTGAAGAGTTATAATTATTATGCTGGCAGCAAGAATTTCTTTACACAGACCAATACATGATGGTCAAGGGCCATAAATTGCAAATTAGGCTAATTTCACAAGTTAACCTCAATGAATTAAGAATCACTTCTTCCACCTCCATGACACCACTTGACATCTCCCTGGGTAAATGCCACTGATCTGTGGCAGTGACCAGTGAATCCCAAATGTGTTCTTTCCCTTTGTCAAATATGAGCTCTATTACTGAATCGACAATGGAGGAGAAAGAATGTGAGGAGGAGACAGCAGCACCACACTATAGAGGGTAATAATGTTAGAGGTCTAATCTAACAGATCTGATCCAGTGTTTTGTAGAGGTCAGTCCTAATCCAAGCTACAAGTCTTAGGGGGGTCTTGTAGTCTTAGGAAGTACCAGTCCTGGGGGGTTTGGAGCATGGTTAACTTAAGATACAAGTTATTACCTTCTTTCTAGTTTTCCTTGACCTCCATGGGAAGAAACTGGTATTCAAAAATCCATTGAAGACATTTATTTTTGAAATCAGGCCCATTGAGGTACTGTGCATGTAGTCTGTACAACTTAGAGGCCCCCCATGCCATCCCCTGG
Source organism: Climacteris rufus (assembly GCA_013398175.1). Classification (NCBI taxonomy): domain Eukaryota; kingdom Metazoa; phylum Chordata; class Aves; order Passeriformes; family Climacteridae; genus Climacteris; species Climacteris rufus. The sequence goes on along the minus strand of VZRZ01003369.1, from coordinate 316,881 downwards.
ACTCCTAAACAGACCAAGAACTGATATTACCTGTGGGACCTCACAGGCTCAGTAAACAAGCTGGCTGCTTTCAGATCTCATTTCTCAATAACACATGTAACCTGAATGTGCCTGGAAGACTGTCAGTGTGACCCAGACTGGGAAAGTATGACCATCCCTGTCAGAGAACAAATGCACTCAGAAGAGCCTAGCATAGCCTCATAAATAACTTTAGCCTGGGCTCAGCACACCCCATATAATAAGTTCATTTTCACACTACATCATTTTCCAGCCAGATTGCAGATATATACCTCACCTCCTATTCCAGGCAGAGAATAAATTTTGCTCAAGACCCATAACAAATGACCAGTTGGAAATGGCAAGCCAAGGAGAAAAAATTACTGACTGATGTGCAGAAAAGAGCATCATAAAGATAGGTTGAGCACATGGTATCATACAAAGGGACATAAAATTGCTTTTTGCATTGAGTAGAGAGGCTAGGGGTTGTTGCAACACTTAAAAAGTTCCCCACCTCTCTCTGATGTGATTTGAGCAGGAAACAAACTTCTGCCCACTTGAGCTCAACTTGATAGTAAAACAATTTACCTTATGTCCGTGGCTGCAGCTCTCTCAGCATTAGTTACAAATTAAGTTGAGCTGAAGGACAACAGGATGTCTTCTGCCTCAAAGCCAACTGAACTTATGTTTCTAAAAATATTTGCTTTGCTGAAACCTGGAGTTAACATGAAGTTATTATCACACTGGAACTATTTTGGTCAGGTTTGAGAAAATAAGCCCTGTTGCAAGTGTGTCATGATCTTGTTAACACCATAAGTACCTGCTGCATTACTGTGAATGGTATTTTTTGTGTTTCAATTTTTTTAGACACCACTTTTTTTTCCTCTTTATCAGAGTGACATTTTTTCTAAATATCCTTTCATTTTATTTCTAAAAGCTGAAAAGATAGCTGGAGTATTTCAGTTCTGTTAGAACTGAGTTTTGTTTGCTTTTATGTGGCATTTATATTAACCATTTTACCACATCCATTCCTTTTTATATTACTTAAAAAAAAAACACTTTACCTAATTTTGAATTTGGCATGGAACAGAAAGTGTTTTGTATTCAGAACTTTTTACAACAGGCACTTTACCATAAACTCACTGACATTTCCTTACTTGTGGGAGATTTTGTGCAGGTATTTTCCCTTAACTCAAAAGAAACTGCAGTTTCATCATGATTCCTTGATGACTAGTTCTACCCAGTTGGTAGATGACAGCAGCTGGATTCTACCTCTGCTTTGCTGCTGTCCCACTGCTGTGCCCTCTCAGAGATGCCATGACCCACACAGATTACCCTGCAGCAATTCACACCATACTAAGTTTCCACTCTAGTTCATGTTTCTTACAAGCAGTGGATCCCCTAAATTAATACCAACTTTGCCTGTGAAAAGTTTCAAACATACCAAGTTTCAAGGATAGAGCCATACTTAATTTGAGAATCTAAAGTATTAAAAAGAAAATAAATATTTTTTTAGAACAGCCAAGTAGTATCTCATGTATAATCATTTAATCAAGACAAAACCACCTTCAGTTATTTACCTGGCATTCAACAGGCACTGCTGATGCTACAATCTACTTAATGAACTTTATGTGGTTTCTTTGAGAGATCTCTGATCACTGAAGTAATGAAGGCTGATGTAACTGTGTGAGCAGGCCCAGACTAAGAATCTGCTTGCACTGTGATAGATGAGCTGAGCAGAGCACCTCTATTAATTAATTACTGATAAGACTCTGAAAAGCAATAGATAAAATTAATTTTAAAAAAATAGTCAACTGAAGACTCCACGATGAGAAGCAGCAGCTGAAGAACAGGAGCCAGCATATGGAGAGGTCAGACCAGCTGGTAAGTTATTGTTAATAAGGGGCAAGAGAGCATACCTGTCATGATTTGGGACACTACTATCATGAGACCTGTAGCATTTTTCAGACAACAATATTATGTAATAGTCTAATGGTTTTACCCAGTTCTAGATAGGGTTAAAACAGACACAGCAAAAAATAATAAATATTAACTTTTGTTAAAGTAAATGAATTATTGATTAGAAATATAATATTATTAATCAGCTAAAAATCCGCTAATTTGAGTGAATTTATTAAAGTATGGCTGATATAGTTCTGATGCACATGAATATCAAGGCCTGGCCATGATGCTGGGTAGTGAAATTCTACCATCGTAGCAGCTGTAAATCTTTCCATTACAGGAAGGAGAAGACTGAGCTGGGGGGTCTTCTCCTTGATCACGGTTTATAAATGTCTAATTCCTCTTTTCTTTTCTTTTTTCTTTTTCTTTTTTTTTTTATTTTTTTTTATTTTTAAGGATGATCTTTTCTATGCAGGATACCCAGAGATGTGGCAGAGAGTTATTCAGCATGGACAAGAGAAGGCTTTGGGATGACATTACAGCACCTTCCAGCACATAAAAGGGGCCTACAGGAAGTCTGTAGAGAGACTTTTTGCAAGAGCACGTACGGACAGGACACAGAGGGATGGCTTTAAGCTGAAAGAGGGTATGTTTAGACTGGGTATTAGGAAGAAAGTCTTTACTGTGGGGGTGATGAGACATGGGAGCAGGCTGCCCAAAGAATCTGTGGAAGTGTCCAAGGCCAGGCTGAACAGGACTCTAAGAAACCTGGCCTGGTGGAAGGTGTCCCTGTCCATGGCAGGGGGTTTGGAATGAGACTTATAAGGTCCCTTCCAACCCAGGCCATTCTGTGATTTGCCACAACTTGAAATCCTTTTGTCATTCTAGTTGTATTAAAGATACCACTGCAGTTCCACTCATAATTGCCAATTATCCCGGCATGACTCGGCTTACTAAGTGGAATTCTGTGGTTCTGCAGGGCACGGGAATTGAAAACTGAAGGTTGTTTTTTTTTTCTGATTTGATTTTAATCATGCCTTGCATTACAAAAATTTACAAGAGCAGGTAACACGAAGAGGTTGCACAGTCCAGAAGGCAACTCTTCAGCTTTACATAACTAGCACTTTGAAGAGTAGAAAGTTATGATTCTGAGTTTGGATTTACAAGGTCAAGAGGTTTCTGGTTCTTGAAAAGGATGGACAGAGTGATTCATTAGAGAATCAGAAAACTACACAAGGGTTTTGTGCAAGGCAGGAAGTAGCTGAGGAGGGAAAAATGCTTTTTGGGAAACCAAAGGTAGTTATTCACCACTTTCAGTCAAAGAACTTTGACTTCTTGCTCCTCTTCCCTTGCCATGCAGTTCTATTATTCCACTGGTCCACTGAAGCCATGACTTCTTCCCTCGTACGTGACCTGTCAGCCTCTTTTTAAGCCAGGTGCTCTTTATTTTCTACATAAACGCCATAAATGAGCACATTCTATCAGTCATTATCCAGCACATCAGGTTAAGAACAGGCTATTACCTATTATGACTGATTTTCAAGACCACAAGAAAAACTCCAGGTGCCAATAAGGAGACCCATGTATTTCATTTTCCAGGTGTTCTTCGAGATTGAATCAAATGATTAATGATCTGGTTCTACTCAATATTGTGTGAACTTCTATTGGCAATTACCATGCTCGAGCAAACCTTTTACGCACAAGGTGTGCATGAATAGTTCTGCAGGCACTCTACACGGAGCATCATTCCCTCTTTAGAATTCACATATCTTTATGTCAAAATACAAAGGGCTATAACTGCACAAAAACACCAGTAAAAGTACATGAAAACAGTCAGGAGCATACATCCATGAGACAATATTTGCCTGTGAATACAGACAACTGCACAAGAGACCACAAGATCTGCAGGTACACACCTGGCTGCACATATTCTGATGCAAACACATTCACACACACGCCACAGTCAAACACAATCGCAGATGCAAATGAAAACAACAAAAAGCTACCCTCTGCTCCCTTTAGAAAGCTGGAAATAGTCACATCATAGAACTTGTAGTGTCCAACTGAACCACATTTGAATTTCATCTCATTTCAGTTCATGCTTGAATTTCTCAGCATAGTAAATCCTTTTCAAGCCTGTCAGACATGAATAATGAAGACAACAATGTCAATGATATAAAATTAATAGTGCAAAATGGCAATAAAATGGGAAAAGCCCAGCACTGGCCACAAAAGCATATTAGCCTGACCTATATTTACTCTTCTTTTCTGGAAGAATTAGCTGGTTTCTCAATGCTTATGGGAAACACTAACAGTAATGAAGCAGAAAAATGATCCGTAGATGGTTGTAAACTTGCCCCTCTTTGTTGCCCATGTACTTTTGATGAGCTTGCAAAGTTTTAAACCTCCTAAAATTTAGACAGAGCAGTTTTATTTCTTTCAAGCTACAGTGGAAATAATTTCCTTATCTATCATTTAGAATGGTTTAATACTTTCATTAATCCACACGTCATAAAGCAGCAAGTGATTTTTATACATATTCCAGTCACTCATAGTGCCTCCCTGGAAATGGAAAATGTCTGTTTTCTGCTGATTCTGAAGTTAAGCTTAAGGCCAGTATCTTCACAATCCGGGCTCGTTGTGAAGGTAATGATTTAAAAGCAGACAGAATGGGTGCCCTCTCTGCTCTGTCTTTAATAAATAGACTGCTGGCATTTGATAGCTATCAGGACTGGTGACCTGCTGACAAGGAAGTGTTGCCCTGTCACTTTTGTTGGAAGCCACGTAAGATGCTGGTTAGACAAACAGTGGTCTTGTTAGCCACAGGAACCAGGCACTCTCTTACCCACACCTGCATCCTTGTGTTTAGATTCAGTGTCCTCACAAGCAAAATGTGACAAGTCATTTCAAAAACTCATTGACAGGACTGAGGGGTGGCTGAGGACACTATAGATAGAGCTACCTGAAAAGCTGGTTGGTGTGGGGTTCAAGCAATACAATCCCAGTTGTAATCAGTGCCATAGATAACAATCATGTTGTCAACTAAGGCTTTCTTTTGTTAGGATGAAGGTTTTATTTTCCATCCAGTCATTCCATGAAACTCCGCCCAAATGATAGATTGTTGACAGTCTTTTCTTGTCCTCAAAAAAAAAAAAATAAAAAGCTGTATCTTCACCAGGTATCTACTGACCCATCAATCTGATGATTTCAAGAGCTGTTGAGATACTCAACTTCTACTTTCTCTACCCTTTTTCATTTGTCAGACAGCAATTTTCCCACAGTGAGGGCTTTGACAGCCCAAGAGCTTATCAATGATTTAATAGGCAGAACCTTGTTATTAATGTCTCATGATGGTATCAGTTTAAGCCTAGATCTATAGAGCATCAGGGCTTAAGCACTTACCACTGCACAAGTTATCAAGCAGCCCCAGTAATGTCAATAGGATTTGGCCAGCTCTCTTAATGCACCCAGAGCTGGCTCAACACTTACCAGAAACACATGAAAATTCAATTCACCACCCTATGGATGAGCTGTAGCTGCCATGAGAAGGGCACAGCTCCCATGAAGAGTGCAAAGAAGAAACTCAGAGCTGGACTTGCATACACCTGTTGACACCACAGGATAACAGAGAGCACAGAACCTGCAGGGAATGGCCCTCTCCCCAATAGTAGATCTTACCCCACACATCAGCCTCTGCCTCAGGGCAGTCAGACTTTCTTTTGCTACACTCTGCAGATTAATATTCAGAAGTCTTGGCCTAAATTAACACCTGACCTTGGCTGCCCTTATTATGATTTATATCAGGTTGAAATTAGGCCCATAATTGTGTGATATTTTTCCTAAAATGAGGCATAACAGAGTCAATATTATTAATTTCAGCATATGAGTGTGGGAGAGGTGTCACAGGCACCTCACTGCATTATTTACCTGCAGTCTGGCTGTACTGTGTTTTGGCAGTATCCCAGCGGGGACGAGAAAAGGGGAGGAGGGACAAAACTATTTCCCTTAAGCCCTCTGACAAATCCAAGCCATATCACACACACACACACACTGAATTGGGAGACCAGGCTTTCTGAATTGTTGCCTTACTTTTGCTGTTAAAAATAGCTAGTTCCATACTAGCTAGTTCTCAAGGTTATTGTTCTGTAAACATATCCATGTTATTGTAGAATTATCTTGTTATTGCATTCCTTTCCCATGGACACAGACCCTTGATGGACATTCCCTTTGACCACTGTAATTGAAGGAGGAAGGACTGATTTCCTCCAATGAATAGTGATTTCTAAAAGTGTATATAAGAATTAAAGAAAGTGGGTCTTGTCCCCCCCTTTCCTTCCTTTCCTCTGAACCTGAACACAGCTGTCTCTGGCTCTTTCTTTCTGCGTCTCCAGCATTCCAGCCATGATTCTGAATCACTTTTCTGAACTAGAGGTGCCCAAGAGCTGACCTTCCTACTCAGCCTGAAAGTTCCCCAGGGCCACTCATTTCTGTGCAGAGGTACTGTGGCTCAGGCAATGTAGCACCTATTGCCCTTCTAAGTACAACAAATTTTCCATTTCTCATCAGTAAAATAAATTCTATTTTGATGCATTTAGTGGTTTAGGTGGGTATTGTCATTCCATCCCCTCTGCTTTTTTTTGCCACCATTTCCAAATAATTAAGTAGTAGAGACAGCAGCCTGTCCCCAAACACATTGAGAAAGAAATCCAAAGCCAAACAAGAGGCTAACTGGGGGTACACTGAATGTGTGATAAATGTTCATGAGTAATTCGTGTTCAAGAAAAAGCACCCCTTGAAACCACCAACCATCCCAAAGAATCTTGTGAAGGGGTAGAGGCTGTTGTCCTTTTCATGTGTCATATTTAGAAGTGGACTAGTTTGTGTCCTCCATTATATTAGTTTGTGAGTATCTGATGTGAGAGAGGATCTCCCAACAAGTGGAGAACCAGCTCCATTCTGCCTAACTTTCAGAGTTGTGATGGAATTGCAAGCAAAAGTAGAAGGGGGTCACATACTTTTAATGTGCAGTTAGAATGCTTTCCCCATTTCTCTTCCAAGTAAGTTCAAAGCATTTGTTAGTGGCAACCAATATTATTCCTTTTCCAAAAGGTCTGCTCGGTATGTCAGATGGATTATTAGCAAGACAAATCCACCAGCATAGGTCATAAATAAAATATTTTTGCCAAACATTCTTCCCCTTCTGATAAATTTCACTACAACACTTTTTTTTTTAATATTGAACTATGAAATGTCTTATTTGTTTTTCGTGAATAAGAGGTGGTTTTCTTAATACTCATCCCTGCTATGATAATTTGGAGAAGAGTACAGAGCTGAAATTTTTTTTCTCTCCTTAGAAGTACTGGAGGGAATAACTATCATTACAAAGTGTTGGTGAAAAATTAGCTTTTCTACCTCCCACACTAATATTTAGGAAACCTTGGTGAAAGTCATAAACACAGGAGGCAAATTTTTCCAATTTAGCTTTTGCTGAAATGCTGCAGGGACAAGAAAGATAAGGCCACATGCATTCTGTGAGGCAAGTTGCCAGTTTAGCACTCGCATATTGTTTGTTTTTCAAATGGTTCACCACACTCCCAATCATGTCACAGGTCTCCCCTATGTCCCACCCCCACATCCAGTGGTCCCACTCCAAATGACCCTGCAAACCATTTGTGGGCTCTTAACCCTCAGAGGTTTCAATGTGGGGTAACCTCCTTGGGTTCTCATGAACTCAGAACAAGGGGACACCCTGGTACTGCAGCACTCCACATACCCTGCTTTATATTGGTTCACAAAAAAAACCAAAACCAACAATGAAAAAACCCACAAACCACAGAGAAATTCATAATGTGCTGTTTCGGGTTTGAAGGTATGTCAGGGTCTCAAAACACCATTTAGTGAACTGAAACCTGAGTTAGATGTGAAAGTGAGGACCAGTACTGAGACCAGAGTAATCATATTAAACTCAAGCTGCTTCCATATTATTGTTGAACAGGGCAATGATCTTTCCAGTACTTGATGGAAAGGATGCATCTCTTCCAGCACCATCTCGTGTCATGCAAATTTAATGTCACCAACTTGAACTGCTGACTAGCAAGTAAGATTATCAGAGTATTTGGAAATAAAATTTTTTACCTAAAATCCACCAAAGTCTTTATCACCCTTACAGGATAGCTAGTCCATTTTAAAGTTGGATTTGGTTTTTTTAATGTTTATGAGCTTTTCTAATCCTGCACTGAAGTGAAGGTAAAACCTTTCAAAGGTCTTTGTCAAAACATTTCACTTCAGATTGCAACTCCATCTGTTTTAATTTGCTCTCTCTTACTATTTCCACACTTCCCCAACATGCAGATCCCCTCCTAAATAAAATGTGTCCAAGAAATTTTTCAGCCTTGACAAATATGGTACGTTTTTGGTTTTGTTTTTTTTTTTCTCCATAAAATTAGGCTTTGAGTAGAAAAACACACACCTTTAGAAATACAACAAATTATTTAATAGAAAAACAGGCTTAGCAATTACAACTCTTGTTTGGAAAATTTCTCCTAATTCTCAGGGCAAAAACTACATGAGTAAAAGGTCACTTTCCAGACATTCATATATAAATAAATATATATATAAAATATCCACAGAGGTACATATGAGCATCTATCTATATGCTCAATACCACAGAGCAATACCTGGCCACTGGCTTTCATGTATGATTAATTTTTGGCATCAATATTGGTTTCTATAGCTCAGGATTTGACAGATGTATCACAGCACTGACTATCACACTCCAAAGTGTGTCTGAACTTTTCACCTGTTGCCAAGCCAGGGACTTCTTTGTCTAGAGAGATGTTGCAGGCTGGTTCTCTGGTCTGGCTTGACCCACACCTAGCATGTTCTTGGGCAATAGTTCACCCAGCCTCTCCTGGTAGACTTATTTCCCGAAAGGATGGCTGTGGAAATTCTTTACTGACTGCCCCAGGCACTTATTCCTGAGAATCAGAAACCTCCAGGTACAACTCTTCCATTTGAGCCACCAAGGCAATGCAAAGTATAGAAAAGTCATTCCAGAAATGTTCCTTGAGAATCTATTTTAGGTGACTAAAAGAAAGCACTGCCTGACAGATTTGCCCCAGGGATAAATATATGTTTCCCAAGCACAGGAGAGTGCACAGTGCTGAAGACCTTCAGTCTTAGCCCAGAAAATCTATGAAAATAAATGAAAAGCACCCCCCCTGGTGCCAGAGATCTTCAGTTCAACTATTGCTTTTATCTCCAGCAGTGTAACCTGACAGAACAGCTTTCTCCTACCTGCCTTTGCTCTCTTTCTGTGCACATTTCCCTTCAGCACATGCATAACAAAAAATTCCATGGGTAGATAAGCAGTTACTTTTGATCACTAAAGCTAGATGAGACAAATCCCACCCAGAGAGAGTAAACAATTTGTCAAGGAGGAAGAGCTGAGACTCAGCATGCACCTTCATCCAAACCTCCTCACTCTCAGCACCTCACCTACTTCCCCGTGTCACCCACCATTTGGTTTACCCCCTCAAACCTGCTGGCACTGAGCATCCCCCCAGGTCTGTACACCCCAATAGCCTTTGTAATTGCTACCCCAACAGCCACAGCAGGGCCATTCCCCAAGCTTGCCCACAATCCCTTTATTCCCACATTCCCCTCCCTCTGCTCTGCCAGCTCTACCCATCTCCACACAAGAGCAAGGCTTGACAACTGCGTTTCACTTAGTAATTGTGATAGGTTTTACCCCAATCTTACATTTGAAACTAATGAAGATTCAAATCTATTTAGAATGGAAAACAGAATCTATAATAACTCTCATTTGGCTCAGGCACTTGGGAACATGTAACTACTTAATGCATATTTAGACATAGTTTATAGCATCAAGGTATGTCCTTTTAACATGATAAAGTTGCAATCCAGCAGTAGTGTTGAGATTAGAAATTGGTAAAAGAGAAGGAGAGATTGATTGAAAAGGGTTTTTCATTGAACCATAACCTCACCACATGGCATTTTCTTCTGTGTTGTCTTTTTAAGTAGCTTTTGCTCATGCATCACTTCTGCTCCAATGTATCTTCCCTTAAATGACAGAGGTGTACAGGCTATATCGCAATTGCTGAAAGACTGCACAAAATATATAATTCTGGATGGTGATTAACCACAGTTCTATTTATGGTCTGTCCACAGGCACAGAAATTATTGAGTAGTGACAATAAGAGCAGTAGACCTTTTGGAAGACTGGAAGGATAGTTAGAGCATCACAACAGAGCTAAAAAATATTCCTGAGGACTTTAAAATATTTGGTGGTTGTAAAGACAAGGTTTTCACATACCAAACTAGAAAAACTGCATAAAAAGGAACTGACTTTAAGTAGTTAAACAACATGACATTGCTTTTAAGGTTGTTCAACTTTTTTTAATAAAATAAACCAAGCAATCATTTCTGCTTTGGAAACCTTAGTGAAGACCTTAACTCAAAGAATTTTTAGTGTCCTCTTCTGAAATGTTAATAATAAATGTCAGTACAACCTACTAGGCAAGAACTCAACTTCATTTAATGCAAGCAGTGGAAAAGCAAAAAAGAAGATTCCCAAATGGTGTGGATATGGCAAAAGAAAGAGCCTTATAACTTCTGAGTCTAGAGAAAGGAATAGATAAAACAACACCTTGTATCAAGAAAGAATTGAAAGGAAACCGTTCAAGCGGTAGAGGGGGGAATAATCACTCTCAAAACAACAAGGAAAATGGTATCTCCAATAAAGACAGATTAGCATCTGATGTGTTGGGTTTTACGTAGCGTGACTGAATTACTTGATAATATAGCAATTACACACTTCCAGTTAAAAACAAATCAGCAATTACAAGTCAGCTGTAATTAAATCCCCACAATAGACTTGGTGTGAAAAGGAGGAAAATTAATCAAAAGATAAAAGAAGTGGCATAATTCAATACAGAAAAAAAAATCTACAGTAGAAAAATCAATCAGAAAAAGGACAAAATCATGATTTTCATAAATTACACTTCGACCTTTCAGAGAACTGCAAGATAAAAGAGGCAGAAAGTGATGTCATTGTCACTTAGGCAAAATGATTTTGCACATCATTTCGAACTGCTACACAGTTTACGACAGTCTCTTTACGACAGTTAGACAACACACTCAAAAGTCACATACATCTGAAAGACTGATGTCTTCTTCAGCCAGAATTGGTTGAGACTTTCCAAAGGCAAAAAAACTGTGTGTAACAGTTTGGAAGAGGGATATCTGAGACTGAGGACCTCTGATAGTCTACCGTAACAGACTTTTTCTGTAAATTCCAATCATTGCTTTTCTGGAATTATCCAAGTTTCCTCCATTCTTGCATGGCAAAAAAAAAAAAATGGAAGAGGCACAGATGACCTACTATGGTTCATGCCTGATGAGTCTATTTGTCTCTGTCATTTCTGGTACATGATATTTCAAAGGCAATCCACCAAGCCTGTTAAATACACCATCACTGGTTCTCCATTTCTGTGAAAAAAACAGAGGTCAGGAAGCTGTTCAAAGGCAGCTTCCTTGAATATGGAAAGGTACTGGTGCCAGTCAACATTGATAAGGCTGTGCCTTTACCATCATGGTCCAAGCATGGGTGATATAAGATAGACTATGATAAATTGAAGGAGCAAAGCCAGAGGTGAGAAAGTGACAAAAGCTGTTTTGCAAAAAATTGGTGGATAAGTGTAAGTATTGCTGGAGCGAGACACCAGACATCTGCACTGGTAAGTGTGCTGAGACACTGCCTCAAGTTGTCCCCTTGACTCAGCAACCCTCCAAAAAGTTAGATCTTGGCAGCAGCAAATCCACCCATCTTAGCAGATGCACTCTTGAGTCTTCACACACAATCACATTTCTAGACACATGTGCACACTTGACAGAGCTATCTACTCCCTGTCACACCTTAAGAAACTGTTGAACACATATGTATACACAAATATATCCCTCCTAAAAGTCCCACTGCCCAGTAATGTTTCCTATAACACCTCTGCAAGTTCCTGAATGTTCGGGTTTAACCCTGAAAGGAAGGTAAGCCCCATGCAGACAGCCACTTTCTCCCCACATGCTTCTGGTTGGATGGGAGAAAGAATCTGGAGGGTGAAAGGGAGAAAACTCATAGGTTGGGATAAATATAGTTTAATAGACAAAGCAAAGCAAAACAAGGAATTCAATCCCTACTTCCCACCACCAGGCCAGTGTTCAGCCATCCCCAGGAAATCAGAGATCCATGACACATAATGGTTACTTGGGAAGACAAATGCCATAATTCCAAACCTCTCTCCCCACCTTTCTCCCTTCCTCCCTCTCTTTATAAACTGCGCATGATGTCACATGGTGTGGGACATTGCTTTGGTCAGTTGGGCTCAGCTGTCCCAGCTGTGTCTCCTCCCAACTACTTGTGCACCTGCAGACTCCTTGCTGGTGGGTAGGGGTGTGAGAAGCAGAAAAGGCTGAGATGGTTGTGCAAGCTCTGCTCAGTAATAACAAAAACATTCCTTTGGTATCCAAACTGCTGTAGTCACAATCAAAAACATTGCACTGTACAAGTTACCATAAAATAATCTATCCCAGCCAAAACCAGTGAATAATTGCACTTTCTGATGGAAGCAAGCTACAAGGAAGAAAAAGTTGAAATTTCTTTGCAGTTCATACTGACAAAAATGGCTGAACACACCACACTGATAACAGCTGCTCCCTGTACACCAGGCAAAGACAGGGCAGGCTGCAAGGTTCCACCATTTCACTCCATGTGTCATTGCAGTTCTGCAGGCTCTGGAGTCACCTCCTTCCAAGGCAAAGGGTAATTCAGTCTCCACATCTGATTCCCAGCCTCTGGTTGAGCATATCAATAGAGATTACTATCAGCTGTAAGGTCATCTTTCAAGATGTGGTTATTAAGAATAAGAGTCCTATCCAAGGCGTCGCCCAAGAGCCATCAGAAGGTAAAGACTGCGTGGAGTCTCTCTTGAGTTATTCCCAACCGAAGCCTGGCTCAATACTAGTCACCTGCAGCTGAAGGCTGCCACTGTTCATTACAAACCTCAAAAGCCAATCTGTCCATCAAGCAGGGAAAATATTGAACAGGAGAGAAACAGAAAGATTAACTCTTCATCAGAGTCAGTATGGGAGAAGAAGAGCAGCTGTCAACAAAGCTCCTGGGGAGCAAAACAACTTAATGGAACAACTTTCCATGCCAATTGACACAGGATTCTGTTGCATCAAACATGAAAAACACGATTAGTGCTTGTATGGAAGTGAATAATTATATAGCTGCTCCTTTGAAGGACACAAGGGATCTCCATGTCTGGGATCTCCAAAGTTGTATCCTCACATGATGCCACAATGATTATTTTTGTGTTGCAGGCTGTAACTCCTCTTGATTACATGGAGCTAAACCCCAGCTTCTTTCCAATCAGCTTGAAAACAAACTGATGATTTTTTGATTGTGCTAAGGATATATTTTGACATATTTTGTGCAGAAATCTTGGGTTGGAAATCAGGAATAAATCAAACTTTTAACAACATCAATAACTTGCTAATAGAAAAAAAATCATGTTTATTCCAATGGTAGAAGATTTTTGTACCAAGCCTGTGCTGCTGAATATACACTTGCTTTGATCTTTTTCCTTTGTGCCACAAATATGAACAATATTGTAAAAAAAAAAAAAAAGGAAAGATTAATAATTTATCAGAGATAAGCTGAATACTTTTCCCCTCCTTTGTGTATAAGCAGCTTGGCAACAAAGCTAACTCCAGGATCAATCTTACCCTTACTTTCTATTATGCACTTCCTGTTGTTCCCAAACAAGATTAATTTTGTTTTATGCAAGTCACCAAGCAGTCTTCACAAAAATAAGATTGATTTTGAAATTCTTTTCTCTCTCTCCTTCTCTCCCTCACTTTTTATTTTATTTTATCTGTGTTAATAAAACCACAGTGACTAGTAAAATTCAATTTAGAATTATTTTCCACCTGGAGAGCTTCAGACACTTTCCCCCTCCTCTTTTCATAATGAAATAATTTCTCACTCACAATAGTTAGAAAGTAGATCTTTTATGCAACAATTTTGTAAAACAAATAATTCTGGAAGGACCTAAAGAAGGAAAAACATCCTAATTCTGGCATAAATCATCTCAACAAAACAGACAGTAATGGATATTCTTGAGCAAATTCCCTTCTGTTTTATTCATTCATGAATTTAATTCAGAATGAACAAGACATCATGAGCAACTTCTGCACTTTTGCAGGTTTCTTTTTTTTTTGGAGAATGTTCAAAATTTTTCTCATTACATGTTAAAAGCATCTTGTCAAGGTGGAAAAAATTGTATTGATGTAGAGAATGGGAATTTTATTTACCTGGGATAACACCCAATGTGAAACTGAGCAGGGGGAGAAGGTTGGCCTGTTTTTTGGTTTGAGGATTTTTTTAACTCTATCACCCATTTATGATGTTCACTACATTTTCTCCCTTCACTCGTTGACTACAAAACCAGGATGACATCTTTCACTTACTGGTGACCTTCTTAAATGTAAAGTTGCATGGATTTTAATATTTTCAATTTCAGTTTCTTTATTATTTTAGTTTCCAGGTCGTATACCTGAGTTTAATGCTGCTCCACTGAACGCAGCACTGTATGGAGCATGTTTATATGATAGAAAAATACTTTTCATTTAAATAGATATGATTTTAATCATATACCTGAGCTATTATCATGTAAGAGTAACTCCAAAACATTCACAGGGAGAAGGTAAAACTACTACTGTTCTAGCTAAATACAGCTGGTACCATATTTATCTGAAGCCACATCATTATCTCTCTGGCAGAAAACAAGGTTGTGTTATAATCATGGGTAGAAGACATTAGAGGAAAGGGATATGTTCACAATGATTAAGACATTGCAGTTGAGGTAGCTGATGATTTGGTGGGAGCACCTCCAAAAACATGGATATCAACCCACAGGTCACTGATTTTCCAGTGAGAATACTCATAGTCCAAAAATACAGATGAACTGAAGTCTTGACAAAATAATTTCTTATTCTTTCGCTGTTATTTCTTCCTCCCACCCTGGAGCTACAGGTCAGGCGTTATCCTGTATCCAAAGGTATCTTAAGCATCAAGAGGAAGCAGTCTGTGACCTGGAGAGGGTATAGTTGTTTTGGGAGCGACCAGGAAGAAATCTGACCTGGAATTTAGTGCTGAGCAGAATCATCCTGACAGAAGAGTTTCCCTGGACAAAATTTCTATTCAGCATGAAAGGCTGTCAGGAAAAAGTTAATTTTTTAAAAACTTTTTATGAAAACAAAATATTAAAATGCTATTGAAGCATTTAATTCTGAGTCAGTCAAAATATTTTGCAGCAGTAAGACAAATTGCTTCTTTCCAAATGCAATATACTAAAGGCAAATTACATTTCTAATCAGATCAAAAAAACCCCAAAAAAACTTGAAGGAATGCTTCAATTTCACAAAAAAAAAGAAAAAAAGTACAATAGAAGTGTGTCTGCTTTCCTTCAGTGAAGAAAGGAACCACATTTTTAGCTCTCTAGGTGATTTGTTTGGTTGAAATCTAATAACAATTTATCTGGAAATTTGACATGGCAGAGTTGTGGTGATCTGGAAAACAAAGGGGTTCACGTTTTACTGCAACAGCTGCAGGTAGTTTCTAATTCCACTCAATTCAGAAATACTAGCAGGAGAATCCTTCATTGTTTTTTGGATTTTTTTTTATACCCCTCAAGTCCCCAGAAGTGCAGAGTAATACAGAAAAAGGACAGAAGGGATTTACTGCCATTCTGAACAGGCATGCACAGCTCACATCTACACGTGGTAGAAAGACAGAGGGGAAGTAAAACTCTCTATAAATGTATATGCAGCTAACACTGTCTATATGAGGGCTTTGATTCATATCCAGATACCAGGATTTTATCTTTTCTTTGCTAAAAGAACAGGACAGATACTGCAATGAGCTCATTTGTAAGGAATCGATTCTCCCAAGAAGTACAGTCTAAGTATTACTGCTAACACATTAAAAAGCACTGAAAAATTACAAATGTTGAAATTATTCTATTGTAAACTTCATCAGAATTCAATGCAAAGCCATCTTAAGAGTGCTGAGAGTAGACATGCATGCTGAGTGTAGATCTGACATTGGTTTCTGTTTATTTTAGTTTTACAGACAAAGTATTCTCTTTGTTAATGGGGAAAGTAATCTATTTTTTACTTCAGTCAAGGAAAATTCTTTTCATTTCCAAAAAAGAAGAGGATCTAGAAAGAGAATCACATAATCAGGTAGGGCTGTCAGCAACATATGGCTTTGAGCAGGAAAAGGGAGGTTATTTCTGAACTTGTGAGGATAGGAGAATGTCTTTTATCAAGATAAAATACAAAACTTATTTTGAAAACTTTACAATATTTCATCTGGATTCAAACAAAAGCTGCTGACGACAGACACAAAGAATTTACATCTTCAGAGCTAGGTGTAGGAACTGCAAAGTGAGCAACAGAACTGTTGACTCTGAGTTATTCAACATAACCCCTTCCTTCCCAAAGTCTCACACAAGTGTCCTTCCTAGTCACAGCATGCTTCAGAAAAGAGCTCTCCTTTCTCTGCACATTTTTCATCCCTTTTCAGACAAACACTGTTCAATTAGAGCTCTTCTGGCAGACATGGAGAGGAGAGAGCTCAGCTGCTCACTAAGATTGGATGTTATTCCTTTGTGATGCTATTGTGTGCTCCTGTGTTTCTCAAATCCAGTGCTTTGTCTGATATTTTCAGAGAGATTTTAAGAACCTTATTCCAGTTAAAAGATGAGCCTTAAAAATCTAGATGGTTCAGAAAAGCATTCAAAATGCCATTTACCTATCCAAGTAAATACCATATTCCAAATATTCAGATCATATTCTTAGAAAATATTACCAGACCCTGGAATACACATCTTAAGAAAATTATCTGTCATTTTCTTCTAATGAACTCTGTGAATGTTATACAGCAGACATAGAAAGCAAAATAAAAATAGTCACCTGAGACAGGTCCATTGGTGCAAGACTGGTATCTAAATAACACAGCAGAAAAGCATACTGGATAAAAAATGTTTTGAATATTTCAGAAACACTTGTAAAGCTGTTCAGAAGGTGAAGATTTATAAGCACATTGACTGCAAGTGAACTTTTCTGCAGATAAATGATGAGTTCACCTTCTCCACAGGCTTTCAGCATTTGCATTAGGATACAGAAACAGACTATTAAATTTGCAGCTGTAACTACTCCTGGCAATGATCCTATGACAAATCTTAGAGAACCCAGAGAAATGCTTCATTAACTCATAGTGAAATATACCACAGTGAGTTTTTGGGCAATGTAGTGTTTAAAAACACCAATGAAGACAGTCTTCACTTGTATACCTCAGTCTACTAACACCACACTTTTCCAAGGGCACTTGTGGCCAAGCTCCCCAAGGTTTTGAGCATAGGACCAAACAAAATACATCATTTTTCCCCCTTCAAGCACAAACACATTTGACCAATATTCTTATTTTATATTCTTTTACAACATAGGAGCCTGGTTCACTTGCTGCAATCTGCTGCACAAGGCAGCTGTCCATTTAGCCGCAGCCAGAGCTGGTACATCTCGGAGAGCACACGAGTTATTAGAACAGACTGCCAAATCCAGCTAGTGAGCACTGTGATCTTCCTTTACAGTGTTAAAAAAATTTTAAAAAGACATTCCTGTGATAAAGCATCTTAGATATGGACTCAGATCCCAAAGGAACTTGCATGCAATATGGCATTATTATAACAGAGAAGAAGTTCACATGTGCCTTCTTCTTTGGCTGCCCCTGGTGAAAGTGCTTCCTTGGGCTCAAATTTAAACATTGAGCATGCCCACAGATTGTTATGCATCTTTAGGAATAATGTTATTTCCTTTCTCTGCCTTTTTCTTGCTCTCTCACTCTGGTGCTGCAGGGGGTGGTGCGGCTCGCACCAAACTATTTCACCGGACATTTGCTTGCAGATTGTACCCTGTCATGGCCATGCCAGAGGTTTCAAATGGAAACACATTTTATTCTTTTCCTAAGAGCATTAAAACTAAAATAGGGGACAAAGTTAAGGCCTTGTTACCACATTTTGAGAAATGTGTAGAGGGTGGGCTTTGGCTTGTCTTCTTAAGCAAAACTAAATTTTCCATTGTAGATTTTTCCCTGGACAGTACTCAGAAATAAATCTCCTGAGCCTCCCCCTCCAGCTTAGGGGAGCTAAGGACTCACACATCTTTCTAGTTTTACCAGTGACGTTTGCACTCTCATTTACAAAAATACATCTCCTACATTTCATTTGTGTTACCTAAGGGTTTTCCCTGTGTTTATTATCATTATTTAGGTTCCTAGAGAGAAAATAAAGCCACAAAAATCAAGGGATGAAAACAAAATAAACCAAATCTTTCACCTTTCACAGTACTCCTGCATTTGGCAATAATTATCATCAAGTGACAAAGAAAAACAAATATTTCCATTAAAGAGTTGCCACTAGCCAGTGGCAAATTTTCAGTAAAGATCAGGCACTTACTCTAAACGAATACAGAGTGTATGGTAGAGCATTTTACATTTTCCCTCTCTCCATTTTTATTTCAGTTACCATTAGCATAAGAATAATGCCTCTGTTTCTTGGGGAGCTACTAATGTCTCATAGAAACTCTTGAGAAACATACCATTTAAAGGCAATTTTCCTGATATGGCATGTAGATTTTTCCCCTTTTCTTTTTAAATGTTTTATAAATTGAGAGATTTTATTGAAAGAGGAGTTCTATTCTTCAAGAGATCTTTGAATCCTGTTGTTTATGTTTAACCTGGAGTCATTTTAATCCTGTTCATTTTTCTTTAATTTGTCATTTCATCTTTTCTATTTTAATAAAATCAGAGTAACACACAGCATGCTCCATGGTAGCATCTGACTTAATGCAATAAGCAATTATAAACCTTACAGCTAAACTTTTGCATATTCAGTTAGCAGCAGCCCCAGCCTGGCGTGCAATGCTGGGAGACAGCAGCTGGCAGAGTTGCACGCACCAAAATGCTGCTTCTAATCATGTGTGTCACGGGCCCCTGCTGCTGTTAGCATAGCAAAGGTGGCTGCTGAGGCAGGCACCACAGGGAAAATGAGACCAGTGAGAGAAAGGGGTTGCCAAGATGCTCAGTAATTCTCCCCAGCAGAAGAATGAGGTTTGCTTTGCCCAGGAAGGAGTATTATATGCTCAGATGACCAAGTTCACATTCCTGCTACCATACTCACATACAAGGTGTTTTCAGACTCTCTTCTCACAGCACTCAAGTATGACCAAAACCCAGAGATCCCCTCCCAACACTGCCCCATCTCCTTACACAACCCCAGCAGCATCACTTACTCCCAGTTCTGCAATGAGGTCCTTGTGCAGAAACAGACACTAAAGAGCTTTTAGCAACTTGCCCGAGCTTTCTGTGCCAAAAACTGGGTAATGGCAACAACAATATAAACACAGAAAACCACCCCAAGTCATACATACTGTTTCTGAGGTGCTTTGCATGCAACAGCATAGTAAGAATATTGTTATGAGGCTCGCAAGACCAAGCAGCTATTCTTTTTACTACAGTAGCCAGAGGAGAGGAAAAATACATTGTTCAGTGGCACCAGCTGAAGGGAGTTAATATAGCCAGAATGCCTATAAATAGGAGACAAGGGGACTCCGCTTGTTTTTTAGGGTAGGTTGAGCTAAGGATGAAGGAGCATTCTAGAGCACCCAGAAAGACTGGCTGGGAAGCCCAGGGGATTTCTGTTAGGGGCTGTCTAGACCGTGAGAATTTCTTGTGATTTCACAATGAAAATTTTAGTTACAGAAACTCCGTTGCTTTATTTGTGTGAACTTCAAATTTGGAAATTTTTTTCTCTCTTTAGAGCTTAGTTCATTCCACAAAACGTATGCTGAGATTAGGTTCTCAAAATGCCCTGAGCACAAGTTATTCAGACAATACTTTAGTTCTGGGTTGTTGGCAGTCTTTGAAGGGAGACTTATGCCTGTCAGAGCTTAGATTTTGGTTCAGTTGCTGTGTCTTTTTAATCACTGCACTTTCTATGCTATCCAACAGGCACTCTCCCAGTCTAGATGAAAATGCAAATAATACAAAGCAGCTTCTCACCACGGGCTTTAAAGCAGAAGAGAAGAAAACATGTATCAAAAATTTCACTGGAATCACAGTAGCTTGCAGTATGTAAGTATTAAATTGGGCCAAATGTCTGAAGTTAATCAGAATGCCTGCTGTAATGCTTGGGTACTCATCCCCTGATGTCCCCATGACCATTGTACTGCACCTCTCATTTTAATTACTTTTCTGACAATGAGGGCTATGCAATGCTGATCTTCAAGTGCTGAGTTATGTGATATTTAGATATCCGAGAAAGAAAACCCTTTCTGTTAACACACAGAAAATGGACTTCTACAAACAGAAAGCTATTTAGCAATAAAAAAAGCAAAACAAAACAGTCCCACAAACACCGTCCCTCCCCTGTGTTTTCTCC
This sequence comes from Climacteris rufus, assembly GCA_013398175.1. Classification (NCBI taxonomy): domain Eukaryota; kingdom Metazoa; phylum Chordata; class Aves; order Passeriformes; family Climacteridae; genus Climacteris; species Climacteris rufus. Next base: position 296,404 of record VZRZ01003369.1, on the reverse strand, counting down.
TGTAAACAATAAAAAATGGCAGGTTTTGTGTTTTTTATGGGGAGGAGGGAGGGAATAATTGTAGTGCTGTTATCAGAGTGAAAGACTGAATACTGGTGGAAAATGCTGACATTTCACCCCACATTAGTGAATAAAAATAACAGTGTAACATTTATAAAATGTTATACATAACAATGAAGCGAAGGGTACTTCTGTTTAGTGTGACTTGTATTAGAACACTAAAAGCAATAGTGTTTATTTAGAGCAGAGATGGATGAGAAATTGCAAGCAGAAATAGGAACTGCATTTATGCAATGGTGGCAAAGCTCAGATGAACCCTTTCTACACCATGGCTAAGGTTCCTCTGCCCAAAGGAATGCTCCCTAGGGACTTGGTCATCAGTTCTTATTGACCTGGCTATTGTGTAATAGCCATTTTCATGCTCTACCTGTGTGAAATTAGTTTTTTACTTCTCATCCACATCATCTCAGCTGACATTTGGGCCTCAGCACAATTCCCAGTGGCTGCATAGAGAATGATATCTTACTCTTTCCAAAGAGCTTGCTGCCCCACGTTACAGGAAAAATGTTTTCTCCCTCATATTCTCTCTCCCTCTGCTGATGCTCTTAAATGAAAGACTTACTCTCAGAAGCACAGAAATTACTAACTAGTAGAAACAAATGTATCTCAGAAATTACTAATTAGTAGAAACAAAAATATCACAAATCTATCAAAATGGCAGCAAGTTCTGGGCATTGTTTAACCAAGGAGAGAATGTGGTAATCCCTAGTTAGAAAAAAATAGATATGTGATTAAATTACTTGCAAATAGGCTGTGAAACATATAAAATTAGTGCAGTTGTGTTGGAAAAATATTTAGAAAAATTGCCTAGAGTCAGGGTCTGGTGAGTGCTGACAAAGAAAACAATTGCTGCCTCAATAGGCCTGGAGGCCAGAAAGAGGGTGAGATGAAAGAATGCAGTTGTATCTGGCTCTCTGAAACAAATTAGGAGAAGGGGAAGCAAGGCATTATATGAGCTCTTCCTCATGTGACTATTATTTCAGTGGAAATTAAATATGCAATGGATGTTTTATACATGAAGAGAAAAAAATGTTTAAAATGCCTTTTTGGAAATCCACAGTCTACATTGGGTAGCCTCACATCTAGGAAGAAATGAGACTGAAAACACTAAAGGGAAGGCAATCAGACTAAGTTCAGGCTGGAAAAATATTCCAATTTGCTCAGTTTTGAAAGTGTATAAAAAGTCAAGAGAGAGGAACACTTACTCAAATAATACAGACCAGGCTGCCTTTTTTCTTTTCACCACCTATTTTTCAACTCCAAATTTCCTTCCCATCTAAGCTGCCTCTCTTTTTCTTGCTCACACTGACCAGAGCTGTCAATATCTGAGATTCTCCTCTCCATGCCTTTCCTTTGCTTCTCTCCCTGTCTCAGCATACGGGGAACACAGTAAACTGAGAGGAAACACCACTTCCTCCACTTCTAGAACAAATTTGTACAAAATACCCCTGAGGCACTAGATCATAAAGGGACAAAACACACATATTATATGTAGGAAAAACAAGGAAATGTTTTGAATGCTTGGAGCTTCCAGGTGAAGGGCAACTGTTGCTCACAAATTCACTGGTTTAAACTCTTGTATGTTGTTATGATTTTTCTAGATATTTCTCTGTTGCCTTCTGGTCGGGTTTTTTGACCTCTTTTGGAAACAAGTAGAATCTCATCACAAATAGCGGTTAAGATGGCACTGCAGGCAAGCCCTCGTTTCCCTTCCATTCCCTTCCTAAATTACAGCATCTATCAGGGGAACTCACTTCTTTTCTTGAATGTAAACTCAGCACGATAAAGATTGGTATCATATTCACCATAGACTTGAAACAAATCTAGACTGCATGAACCAAAAGAGAAAAAATTAGAAATACTAATGCAGATAACAGTGACATGATGAGACAGGAGCTTATTCCTCAGTGAAGTTTCAATCAAGGACAACAACTTGGACAGGAAGTGTCTGTGAGCCACCAACACTTGAAATTTTACAGGCCAAGATAAAATAATTCCTTTGTGATGCAAATGACTCTAAAACAGAGATTGTGCAACAGATATATTAATGCCAGCAGGGGAAATTAACCAGACAAGTTTATTGAGACAAGAGCGTTGCATCCTGTGTTTCTATCTTGACTGATCAGCACAGTGCAGCTTAAGCCTGTGAATAACATCACACACCAGCTCTTAATGTAAGCTTCTTAAATATAGCTTCCTACAATAAAAAAAATAATCAAAAAGCACTGGAAGAGCCTTTTCTTTTCTTATACATCAATAAGAAAATTTTGTTGAATTAACTCTATGATCTGTATTGCTTCTGGGGTACAGGAAAGCATCATCAAACCTATATAACAGTTTAGTATCTGTTCTATACTTCAAATAATGGAAAACAGCAATATAGATTTTCTTTTCTTAACAGCCTTCTGACCTTCTGACTGCAATTCTCACTCTGAGTGACTGCAGTTCAGAAAATCATGTATTCTGAAGAGCCTGGTGGCAGCAGAGAATCTCATCAATTTTAATCCCTGAAAGGTTCACGGAGTTTGAGCCTGACAACAAAACATTGTGCAACATGGCTGAGCAGAACAGATCTGCTCCCTCCTGACACCAGCAGCAGAGACCAGCACCCTGTGCCCCATGTGGCCTTTGCCTCTGGATTCTGGAAGAGGAGCAGGACAACAATTTGGCTGAATGCAGAGATGCCCTGTGTAAAGAAAGGTACCAGATATGAGACACCAAGTGGCAGCTCTCAGGATGGAAGGGACAAAGGTCTCCTCTTTTAAAATAAAGGTGTAGCACTAGAAAGACTGGACTTTTGAATCTAATCCATCTCAGAGGAGAGAAGAGTAAGGGAGGGACCGATGTTTTCTTTCTTTTTATCCACGTAGTTTTGCTGCAGTCACCTCGATGAGACAGAAACCCAGTTCTTATCCAGCTCCCCAGCATTTTGAGACAAACCAGGGTCCGGCCACCGGCCATTCCTCAAATGAAATGGAGTTGTGGGAATGAATTGCCATTGATAATAAACTAAAGTTCAGTTCCAGTCCTGAGAAGTCAAATCCTTCTTGCTTGCAAGTACTCTCCTGGGGCCTAAGCAGACCCAATGAGGGCCTGAACAAATGTAAAGGGGTCTCTATTTAAACAGCCTCTTGAATCCTTGCTAATAGTATGATAACATTTCACTTTCCACTGTTCCTTAAGCTCATTTTCCGCACCCAAAAATATGTGACTTGATTTAATATGGCACTGTATTTAAGTAGAAAGGCCAAAGGCTCTCACAAGGAAGACAGAATAGTGAGAAATACGTAATTCCACAGTTTAACTTATGTGTCTATAAGTATATTACATTCATACTTCTCCAAAGCTTGTTGTAAACATTCGACATCTGCATAGAGAAAACAGATTTTATTTTGTTTCTCTGCCCCACAGCATTTGCCACTATTTAGAAAAAAAGCAAATGCTGTTGGCCTTTTTCAGTAGAAATGTGACATATTGGTCCAGGCATGTTAGTGCTCAGCACAGTGTGAACAACTGTAAGGTGCCTGAGTGCAAAAAATTCTAGCACAGGCTAAAAAGTTGCCTTACTGTGTCCACTGTGCTGCTGTCCACTCAAAACCAGGCTGCTTGTTCCAGGTTCTTGCTGCAGAGCTGCAACAGCTCTCTATTTACAACTCTCCCTGTTTGCACATCACTGGAGACATCAGCATTGTCCTGAGCTGGCAGTTCTTTAAAAGTTCTTTAAAAGTAGAAGCAGGTGTAGATTATTGATTATGAGAGCCACCAAGTCCTCATACATATCTTACAAGTAAATAGGAAAAAGAGCATTGCTAAATCCTTGGTCTAATTGTAGCTGGAAACAACTAAGGGAAAATAGCTGTGTGGAGAATTATTAAGCTGTGAGTAGCAATACAACTGAGCAGGAAGAAGCCATAGATAACTGTATGGGTAATGGCCCTTCAGCAGACTGGAGGTAGCATAGTAAAGTTGAGATATTTGCTCCTACAATAACAGAAATTCAGATTTGATTTACTTTGTGAGCCACGAGTCTGTTTTCTTTACCCAGATCACACTAGGTGGGTATAATTCAGCATACGTGTATCCTCCCTTTGAATAGCATGGTGTGAATATGACTAGCAGAACATATTTTTGGTGGAGAAACATTCTTCTTACCCTTCTTTAGCTAAGGGTCTCACCTTGGGTGATGAAGTTGTATACTCATTACAAACACATTAAAGTCAAAGATCAGGGGCTGAAAGTTTGTCCTGCGTTCTCTCCCCAATATTCTTCTGACTGAACTCCAGAAAGTACTTTTTAAATTATAACCCTCTTTTTTATCTCCTAAAGATACAGTCCTTCTTCCACAAGAAATCTCCTTTGGACGGGAGTTCAGTGGTAGACATAATACATCAGATGAGAAGCTCGATGTGTATCAGCAGCAGACCTAAGAGGCTGAGACTGTGGAGCCATCAGGAAGGAACATAATGTGAAATTGCTTGTACATGCTGTTCTTCTGCTTGCTGGGAAAGCTCTGTTCTTGTGACACTTCAGGGGATTAAGCTGATGAGTGTGCTATGCAACCAGGAATTAATGTTGCTTAAAACAGCCTTTCTGAAACTTTTTTTCCTTTTTTTTTTTTCTCCCAGGCTGGTAACCTCTCATCCAATGTTCAAGCTCTTGTTGTCTCTTTAAATGGAATGTGAAAACACAAATAGCACACATATCAGCCTGTTTCATCATGAAGAGTTGTGTCTGTAGGGAATGGAAGAAGTGATGAGGGGGCTCCTTTTTTCCAGGCTGACATACAACAGCTGACAAATATCACTTACTGCTTGAGAGTTTTTCATTATCCTTAGAGACTGACATCCTGGCTGAGCAGAGCAGGAGCACTGATGTGGGTCTCAGACCCAGAGCTCTTCTTCTCTGATGGCCTTGAGTAGGTCATTTCACTTCTTGTTCCTGTTGAGACTGATCAGACATCTTCCCCCAGTCCTCAGTTAGGCAAACACAGCCTCCTGAAGAACAGTGCTCTTATTGATTTTCTTCAGATGACTAAGCTGCTGTCCTCACGTGAACATTCCCAGGCTATCAGTTGATAATACAGCTTTTGATTCGGTCACCCACACAAAATTGTTAAATTGAAGGCTGGATTTTCACTATGGTCACAAGAGATAGAGCTCAGTCTTATCTGCTCTGCTGTGTGTGCAGCGATCACAGTTGATTTCAAAATTTGTAACACTGAACTTTCATGAGCTTTTAAAACAAAAACTTTGTCTTCTGGAAAAACAGTTTCTCATGCAGAAGAAAAGATGCCCACTCTTTCAAATGTGCTGCATAGGACAGTTGGTGAAGTTATGGTTCTACATTAGAAGGAGCATTTAATTACTTAAGAGAGGCACTTCCTAAAATGGCTCAAAATAATGAAAATAATCATCTGAATGCTTCATTCTGCAGGGAAGAGCAGGGACATAGTAATCCTCTTTTAAAACAGTGAAAACTAAGAATTACTTTTTTTCTGAATTATTCTAAGGAAGGCAGTAGATAATGCAAATTGACAAGTCTATTGGAATAAAGAGTGAGAAATTATGTTGATGGATCATTTTTACCTGTAATCTTACTCCACACAGAAGGGAAGAGCAGCCCACTTGAGATGCCAATATTGCTTGAGCTGATGTGTTTGCTCATTTTCATACCTTGAGGTCAGTGAAATACTTAATAAAGTTGCAAGGTCTGTTGTTGCACTGGATCGAGGACAGTTAGCATCTCTGTTAGAACTATTGATTCTGGGTTCTGGGCAGCAGCCGCCAGGTTCCCTGTGCCACCTCCCTGGCTAAACTTTGAGGACCTCATCTCAAAGTAGAAGATGTCAGCCTGCCTGGGTACAACTTGTCCATTGATTTTAAAAGTGTGAGAGAATTAGCCAGCCAGCAACAGCAGTGGCTCACCAGCTGTACTGATGATTTTCCAGCCTGGATACTGTGATTCCTGTCTCATGCAGGGAGAAGATACATGTGAGCCCCAGCTCACTTCCAATCCTGACCTCTGCAGCTCCTCTCAGCAGTATGCACAAAACTGAATCCTGGCCCCCAAAAACAGAAGTGTTGAACAACCAACAATTTTTCTGCCACAGGACAGCAAATTTGGGAATGGTTTGCATTGAGGCAGGTATATATCACTTGGTTTGGGGAGCCCAGGGGAGTCAGACTTGCTGTGTCTATGGGTAGGTTGGGGTATAGTGACAGCAGCCATTTGCTCCCACTGCCCTCCCTTCCCCCAAAGCAATTACTGGCTTCCCGAGGCCCTGGCAGAGGGAGGAGCAAGGGAGCAGGTCCCTGCTGTTGTGTTACCTCAAAGTCAGCTGCTCCAGAGAGGGGGCTGTGCCAAGCCCCCTGCTGGATCCAAGTAAATGGGATAAGTCCTTGCCATTGCCAGTCTCAGAAAGAGAGCTTCTGAATTTTAAATACTGTAAGAGTCAGTTGGTTTGCCCCACCAAATTGCCATTTTATGGGAGAGTCTGAACTTAATGAACTTTATTGCCAATCTGACATTTATCTGCAATGTATATTTACTGCCTGGAGGGCGAGGGTGTGTGGTGTGTTTTCTGCTCTGTCAAACAAGGAAAAGATACAGCAGGGCTCTCCACATTACCTCCACTATAAAGTATCAGATTTATTTACCTTGACTTGAGAGAGTTGTTTTCACTGTATGTCTCTGTACTTTTACAATCTGTGTGAGGTCTACCTTGCTCTTAATCAGGTATAAATACATCCTTCCTCTTTGACTGTAATACCCTGATAGAGGGGGAAAGTGCCGAAAGAAGATGATGTTTGTTATATTGCAAGCTTTTTACAATACCAGTCTAATGAGATAATGTATTTATTTATTATAACAATAAACACAGCTGTAAAATGGACCATAAAAAATAATAAATGACTCACAGATTTCTATACCCAACATGTCAGCTGAAATTGGGGAATAAATTAAATGATCCATCTGCTTGCCACCTTCTACACTTTTTTCCTAGCATCCTCTATATTTAAATACAGTCAGCATTATTTATATTAATTACTCACTAACAACAGCAACAACAAAAGCTCTGTGAGCAAATTGATTTGCCTTGTAATATAATTCCCCAGCCACATCACACACACATGCACTATATTCTTTCCCTTACACTTAAATTTAATGAGTATGATGGACTTGCTTTTCTTTATTAATAGTTTTCACTTTATCATGCCAATACTATTGAGTCTTCTCTTTATTAGTGTCTTGGAGACAGTGCTAGCAATGATACATCACACAAAAGGTTGAAAGACAGTTCAATCCATTAAGCTGGGAAAGAAGCCTTCATCTCTTTTCCAAGGGCAGCAGCTCCAGAATACAGAACTCTGCACAGTCCTAAAATTGGAATAATATCAGCTGAAGATTCCAACAAAGGTGAATTGTTTGGGGTAACAGACATTATACAAGTGGGGAAATATTTCCTTTCTTGAATATATGTAAATTTATAGAGGCAAATACTGGCATTTATATAAACAAGATAGAGAGAGAAATTGATACACAGCAGGATACTGACTTGGATGTAAAGGGAACCCAAATTTCTCTCATGTCCTTGTCCAATGTTAGACTCATCAGGGAACAGTGCCATTGCTTTGGGGAACCTTAATTGATCAGTGACAAGTTAAGTAATTGCCATCAAGTGTCTTCATTCTTTAGACTGTACATTAAAACTGGAATCACTGCAATGTTAGTTTAGGAGCTGACTAAGAAAAAGAGGTACAATGATATAAGAAGGCTGATTTGGAAATTCCTGCATATTTTTTACCTAAGTGTAAAGAAGTCATATCTGGTGCAGAAGATTCAGTCTTGAAACCTTGTAATTCTATGTTCTAGAAAATCCAAACTTAAATGTTTCTGTAGTAACTGTTGATTACAAAAGACTAAATAGCACAGAATATTTAACACTACTTTAACCATTAATTATAACCTAGACACCAAATTAGGGCCAAACTTTTTTCTCTATCCAGCTTTTTTCGAGTACTTCAGCCTAACATTGAAAACTTTATTAGTACTTTAGTTCTCCCACTGTAATTGAAAGCATCCAAAAAGTATAAATATTTACTGTGAGCAGAATAATACAATATAACAATGTAGGAATCATTCAAACCATATAACTAAAGGAATTAATACTTGAATATGTCAGCAAGTAAAATTTATGCCAGTCATTTTTTAGATGATTAAATTTTGCATAATTTGCTTAGCATAAGGTCAACACTACCTCTCTCAAGATTAGCTTTAAAGTTAAGATTTTAAAATTCCCCACAGAGAGTAAGGATATCCAGTTAAAATTGTACAGATGTCCACTAACATAAATACAGGGTTTTTGAACCATTCACATTTTTCCTCCAACTTCCAAATATCTTCAGCTCACACCTTCTGCAGGCAAATAATTTAATATTGCCTGTTGTGTTCAATTGACCCTTTTAAAATGTGTTTCTCCTGTTTTCTATAACATCTTTGTGCCTTCTGACAGACTGTATCCTTCTATTCAGCTGAAAGTTAAATAGTGGAATGCATGGAGTATTTTGAGGTTGGGACTTTTCTCCTTGGTGGGGTACTTGGATGCTTTTTTTGGCAGAAAATCTTTCAGAAAATCTCTCAAACAAACAAGAGAGCAGAATGTTCAGCCTTCCCTGAAAGGGTTTAAAGTGCAACACACAGAAGGTCCATCTGCAGTGAGCAGTGCTTTAGCTGGCAACAATAACACCTCAGTGATGGGAATTTTGCTTACAAGCTGTTTTATCTAAATAAAAGAAAATGTTCAGGCAACTATTTTTCAAAACCAGTAAACAGATTTTCCATCTACTTTCAATTTTCATTCTTCTCTAATCCTCCTTTCCTGGAGTATATGAAGTAACCTACTGCAGACACAACTGCATGAGTATGTCATTGATTCACAAGGACAAAGCTACTTTTTCTAGTCAGCAATTAAAAAGGTTTCAGTGCCTGTGGTGGCTGGTTATAGAGGTTATTGCTAGTTAGTGCCATTATGGGATTTCACTTTCTCTATTTTCCATTTTAGTCCATTTTCTATTATTATTCCAAAGGGTTCGATAACAAAACACCATTCAGGATGAGACAGGAAATCTGAATAATAGATAATATACTATTTTCTGAAAAAGAAAAAGCACTATGAGTTCTGGTAGCAGCTTAGTGTGACATTTTTCTCAAAAATAATGGAAGGGATATATCAGTTTCTGTTCTGCCTCCATCATTTCACCAGCTGCAGTAAGAGCCCATAACTCTTGGAGTGTTTTACTTTGGGGTTAGCATGTTGCAGGACTCCTCTAAACAAATTCATCTCTGGTGTAATTGCACAGACAGCTACAAAATTGTCCCAGGAGGGAATTTTATGGATCTTTCATCTGTAGATATTTTTTTTCCAGCTGTTTTTCTTGCAGGATTTGTCAGCTAGAAACTAGAACAGAAAAAGCACGTTTTATTAATAGCACTCCAGATCCTTGCAAGACAAAACACGTCATAGACTAGAGAAAGAAAAACCTTCTTGCACCTTACTTGTTTTCCAATTGGGCCCATTCAAGACTTCTGCATTCTGCTGTAAGGTGAAAACAGCCTTTATAAAAGGCAACTCAGTGCAGTCAGGTCCATCAACTGTGTTACACCAGCAAGTTCATCTTTCTCAAGTCAAGGTGCTTTGCTTGAAAAAAGCCCTGCAAGCATGACCGAGTTCTCTGGAATCTGGCAGTCCCTACCTGTAACTAGCTAATACTACTCCTGGGAAGATTTTTCTCATCCTCTAATACCTGTTTTGGGTTGCAGGTGTATCTTGGTTCTCATGGTTTCCAGCCAGTTTTATTCCTCATTGATATCTTTCCATAGACTCAATAAAGATTTATATTCTAATTTTGGTGGGGTTTTTTTTCCTTTTCACATAGGTTATGAATACTGGATGCTAACAGACAGTTTTGCTTTTGACATCTTTGAAGCACTGTCACCATGATTTTCTCCAATGCTGAGACATCCATCATTTCCTTGGTTCTTACTGAAAGGAACACTGGGCTTGGGCTTTTCCCCAACACACTTTGCAGCATAATAAATCTTCATGCTGCCACCTGTATAATCAATACTGAGCAATCTTGTTATCTACAAACCTATAAAATAATGGCCATGTGCAGCATTATCCTTCCACTAATGAAATGCATCTATATCTGGGGCAGGGACATAATGGCTGTTTTAATTGTTCTGAGCAGATGTAGTAACATTTTAGGACAGAAAGAAGAAATCTGTCGTACATAATTAGCTGTCAAGAAAGAATCTGAGAAAATACCCCATTATGTTCTGAATTCTGCTAATAGAGCAAAAATTGATCTGCAGTACTAACTTCTGTGTATAGATATTTTGAAGTCTGTAATGTCTGAAAGAATTCAGGACTTAATATTTCATGCATGTCCTGAATGATGCATTCTCTCACTCTTGAGACATTGACTGAGACATGAGGAGTTTCACCAGCTGTATAAATCACCACATCCTGGATACCATCCCAGTGCCACTGGGAAAAGCCTATTTACCTAGTGAAGCTCTGCTCCATGAGGTGTGGTAGAATGGGCTAAATGTTCTCCCTGTCGCCAGCCCTGTTTATGACTGATCTCACACAGCTTCACAATGAAGAGAGTCTGGAGAAAAGTGTGGAGGAGACCATTAGGAAAGCATCCACATGAAAAGTGTGAAACTACTTTTCTCCATAATTAAACCACTATCAACGAATCTTTCACACACACCCAAAAGGACAAAAAGGAGGAGGAAATGTCAGGGACTACCAGGAATGAGGGTATTTCTTCAACGGTGAAAACGAACAGGGTTTTTTACTTCCAGATTTGGAATTTAAAAATTAGACAAAACAACCACTGTTGATTTCCAAGAGTTTTTCTTTCTGTATTGAACGGAATCTTTATATTTAACAACATTTTTATTATGTTGTGTTATAAGCAAAATTCAGATTCTCTAAACAGGGTCTCACTGTCTATTGATCAGTCATTGCAGCCCAGATTTTCTTTTCACCAACTTCCCTTTGGTTTCAGTATTAGTAAGGCTAGATATGATTTTGTTTAGAGGCTGTGAAATGTGTGATTTTATAAATATATCACTGTTACTGATGAAAAATGATGTCAGCAAGTGGATAGATAAATGTCTAACTGACCTGAAAGGCAGCCATGTTAGGTCAAAATTCCAAGGTCTCTTGAAAAACCTTATTCAAGGAGCAAATAATGCAGCCATTCCAGAGAAATTCAGTATCCAAGATTAAGCCACGTTGCAGCAGGCAAACAGACTGGCTTATGCATATTAAGTGAAAAGGAGAACAAAGCAGTCTCTGAGAGCAAGCATCGTGTAGGATTTGCAACAACTGTGGCTGTGTCTAAGTTGACATTGATTAGAGAGAGCTGTTGGTAGTTGCAATATCCCATATGAGGGCAGTCTGAGCAAGTATGTCAAGTTCACAGATAGGACTACTAAACTTGATTTGTGTTTTTCAGATGATGGACATGGCTGTTAGGCCCATTCTTTCCCACTGGAGTCAACAGGTAGAGGTACACTCACAGCCCATCATGTTACATGTTTATGCATAGCTACTCTCCAGCCATCCCATCCATTCCTTGCTTTAACCATGGACTGGCACACTTATACCTGCAAGTATCTGTAATGCGAGTTGGATGAACTACAGGGTACCAGGTGCAAGGACAGGGTGTTAAACAGGAATTAAACAAGGACCTTCCAAACTCTCTTTACCAGGACCTTTGCTGGCAACCATTACAGATATATTATATATAACAATAGCCTTTCTGGAGTAAGGTTGATGTACATTTGTGGGGACCATCTCTAGCCATAGCATCTGGACAGAGGATCTTGGAGGCATCCAACTCTCCATGCCATCAGAGATGAAGGATTAATTTACTTATTGCTGTCCAGTACAAGCAGCAATCTATTAATTTTGTGTTTCTTTTACCCTGAACAGAATTTATTTGAGAAAGGGGATGGGAGACTTTGGATAGTGAGTGTCTGCAACTTCCTTTGGTAAATATTCATCACAGAGAATTTTTCTATCACGTAAAAATAATAACTGATGACTTTTTTAAAGCTGGGGTTAACCAAAGAGTGCTATGAAAAATTCATGCCTGACGGCTGCTTCTTTTTGTTGTTGTTGTTGTTAATTTCTTATACATGAGTTTTTTAATTTTTACTTTTGTGTTTCTTAGATTTCTTTGAATACAAAACAAGAACACCTGCTGTGTTTCCATGCCAATCTGACTTTCAGAGAGGGATGAATGTCAGCATGCAATGAGTTTTCATTTATAGCCTAATAGCAGTCTACTTCCAGTTGAAGCTTACATTCAGAACCAAAAACCCATGCTGTACAAATCAATGAAGCATTTTCAGTGGCTAATACCAGCAGGCAGAAGTGTGTCAATATTGGCCTGTCAGAGTTGGGTGTAGTAAAGACAAAGAAAACTTGTGTAAGGTCACCTCCAAAGATAGTAAAATCAATCCATCACTGGCCTAACATAAAGTGTTTTGGCCATTGTGACAGACTAGTTTGGAGAAAAAATTTGAAGTTCCAACAGAAGAACTTTGCCACCAACTCATCAATAAGCCCCATGGGCAACCACAAAGTTCCTCCAAAATGGGAGGAGAAGCCAAGAACTTGGGATAAAGTGAGAACCTGGGAGACAGTGAGAAGAAATGTTTTTGAAAATGTAACAATAAATCAGAGTGGAGGCGGTATCAGGCAGACAAAGGCCCGATGCTGGGCCATACGCATGACTCATGCCTATGGAATAAAGGTCAGAAAGTAAATAATGCCTGGGAATGATGGTACAGTTAGAGAATATGGGATAGCTACTTTAAACAAAATGTGTTGAACAAAATTACATCTTTCAAAGGCCTTAGGAAAAAAGGCTTCAAAAACTGAGGTGCAAGATCAGAACACTTTTAGCCAGAAGAAGGTATTATTAGGCACTTCAAAGTACTTCACCCTGCTGAATGCTAGGCGATACCATTAGCTTGCATTTCAGACTTAGAAATAACAGTGAAAATTAATTTCAGCCTGCTAAATGAAATGAAGTCCATGTATTAGAGAGATGCTAAAATCACCATTGAATGGTTGAACCTGTAGAAATTCTATAGTGATGGGCCAAAACCCCAGAATAATATTTCCAAGGGCCTCAGAAGCAGTGAACTGTTCAGTATGTGACTTTCATTATTTTTTGTGAATATCTGCACCTCTTTATCCCCTAAATATCTTCCAGTGTCAGAAAGGATAGCATGACCAAGGTTCACAAAACTCTACAAGTTCAGTTCTGTATTTCTGCACACTACAAAAGTATCCCAATACCTTTTCTGAGTCATAATTTTCACTGTTCATGCCCCAGCACCTCCACAAGCACAAACTATGAGATTTGTCTCTCCCCAGAGAAAATTATTTTGTCTAAACATCTTGACTGGAGTCCCAGCTGAAAAAAATTCCAGGAAGGAACCAACATCTCTCTCAGCCTGAGCCACACATCACAATTCCCCACAGCAGCAGAAAGGGAGGTGTGGCCTCAATTACTACTGCTTTGTTTGTGTCATTGCCGTTATCCAACACTCAGATGATGACTTAACCTTCTTTGCAACTCAGTTCAAGAATGCTGTTCCAATTACGGTGATGATTTCTCTTTGATGACCTGTTCACTCAGGGATTCAAAATATCTCTGCTAACAGGAGGACATTCTACCTTGCATGACATTAATAAATCTTTCATCAGTACATTTCAGATTCATTGTGGTTACAAGCAAAGTTCTCGGAACTCATGTTGTGCTGTTTGATGTATCTTTTAAGGATGCTCACAGCATAGAGAGGCCAGAACTGGGACAGACTCCTGAAAGCTGCAGATACAAACTCTAGTTTCATACTATCTGCTGAAACTTTGAGGATGTTGATTAAGGCTGGAAGCAGAATATCAGTTCTAACATTCCTCCAAAGATTTCAGATCCAACCTCCAACTTTGCATCATGGTCTGTCTGATCATCCAGGCTTAGAAAAAAACAGAAATATAAGAACATGCCCAGAATTTGTTGTTGGCTACGTATAGTAAAAAAATAAATCTAGAAGTGATAATTGTGTAGCATTTTGTTTGATAGATATCTTCTTGTGATACTGAGAAGTGTCTTTTATTCGGTGACAACTATTTAAAATTGTATCTTTAGACATGAATGTAAAGTGATTTAAAATGACTGGTGGATTATGTCTTCATGAAGCAGCAGGAGACTGATTACTGAGGAGAATCAAATTGCTAAATGTGATTAGACATCAATTCCATGTACAAGTCTCTGAGAAAAGCAAAGCAGTGCTTCCTTGTTTAGAACTCCTTACCCACAAAAATATATAAAGAAACTGCCCAACCCCAACCCATCCCCAGAAAAAAGTTCCACTGAAAGTAATTCTGCCATCCTCACAGCCCTGGGGACAAGTCCATGGCCTGGGACAGATTAGAAGTGTTTGTTTTCCCACATTTAGTTAAAATTTACTGAGAACACCAACAGAAAGAGAGCACAAATCATAATGTCATTTTGATCTGGATGGAGGCTTTCTACAATAACAGTCTCTCACCACAAGCACCAATGATCCACTACTTTATCTGATTCTTATTCAAGGTAGCTTTTGCGCCAGAACTGGGAGTTTGAAGTTCTGATTAAATGGATCTTTTACAGTGTGCTTACATCCCTCTGCTTTGGCATGGTTGTGTGACATATCTACCCTGGATAATTGCCCTGCTTTTCTTTCTTTTAAAGTGTCTTTATACAGATATCTATCTCTGATTTCTTTTCTGTGCTGTACACCTCACACTATCTAGATAAAACCAAAATCCTCTTTTACCTGTCAGCAAGTATCCATTTTTGAGAGATGAAGAGTTAGCTCTATTTTTTGGGAGCAGCATGCAGCTTTGTGGTGGAGGGTCTGAAGGCAAACAGGGAAAGGTACCACTATTTATTATTGTCATTTTAAATTATATCTATATATTGCATAATATGTAATATGTATATTATATCTATAATTGTGCATTTATTATCTTTTCATAATCAGTATACTTGTTATGATTTCTCTGTAAAGTACATGGTAAGCTCAGCTTCAGATGCAGACAAAAACTTCCTGACAGAAGCACAGTTCAAAAAATAACTGAGTCTCACTGGTTAAGGTTATTGCATAAAACTAGTCTTAGGAGAGTGACCTGGGAGTACTCGGAACAAACCACCAGGGAAAGCCCCCCGAGGCACCACCCACCAAGGGGGTGCCTTGAGGGTGGCATTGTGAAAGATTTGGGAGCACTGAAGAACTCACAAGACTCCTCTCATCCCCTGCTTCTCAACAGGACAAAACCACTGGAGGAGTGAGAGGAGGTATAAGCAGGAATACTTTTGACCTTAAACCATGGTCTTCAAGAACATTTTTCATTTGGAACAGAAATTATGCCAGAGGCTTAATGTATAGATTGCTCTTGACAGAACTCAAGCCTCTACTTAACTAACAGTTTGAAAATGTCCCCAGTGACTGCTGCATGTAGCTTGAAAATTTTTGAATTCTTTGGAAAACTAATGGAAATGGGAATAGAGAAACACAATTAGATTTGTATGGCAAAAATAATTTTCAATCTTTTAGTTTCTGCACTTTTGTGCAAGCAACGTAGAGAGAGGAAGAAAAAGAAAAGGTTGACTGAACTCTGCTGTTTAAATTTTACTTTTCTAGATGATGACCAAATATATTTAAGCAGCCAATAAGGTGCCCATACCATCCAAACTGATATAATGGCCTTCCATTGTTTATTAGAACAGGTGCTGAAGTTGCAGCATTTTACATCCCATCTTCAGAAAGCTGCTGACCCCCTTGGGGAGCATTTCACCATCCTTCAGCCTCACTCAGGCTACAGAAGGGAAATGAAACTGTGCTGCAACACTCCCTTGCTGGAAAGATAAACTCTCCATGGACTATTTGACAATGGGGGCAACAATGGGCACTGTTACGGGTGTGCACAGGCATTTTGTGAGGACTGGGAGTGACACGGATTGCTCTCAACAACGTCTGTCTGGCATTTTGATTGTTGGCCGCTGTCTTCCACTTGTTTGTAAGGCTTTTATTCACAGTCTTCAAGAGAACCTATTCTACAGTTAAGGACTAAACTCTCTGCCTGAGGCCAACCCTCAATCCTGTCCACAAATCAGTCACCTCTTTCACTGTAGATGTTCTTCTGTCCTGGAGTCATTAGCTCTTCCCCTCAACAAAGGCTCTCATACCACAGCCACCACCATTAACTTTCTGACCTCTTGGGATTAGGCTTATGAAAAAACAGCTGTAACCAGCAGCCTGCAGCAGCAGGAGTGCCAAGAAAAATGAGTTTGGCTGTGGTAACTGAGGGGAAAACACCAAGTCATGCACCAGCAGCACTATTGGAGCTGCATGCTGCAGTACACAGGGCACAACAGAGAACAGGGCAGTGCAAAACTGCCTTTCACCCTACACTGGGAGCTATTCTCTGGGAAAGCACCAGAAATTTCTACCCATCCCTGGAAACATTCAAGATCATGTTGGATGGGGCTCTGAGCAACCTGTTGTAGCTGAAGGTATCCCTGCTCATTGCAAGGAGGTTGGAGTAGGTGGCCTTTAAAGGTCCTTTCCAACCCAAATATTTTACAATTCTATGATTTTGCTTTTTGATAAATGACTGTTTGTACAGCCAGGCACATGCAGGACATTTTCTCAGATGCATAAAACACCTCCAGGGTTTTTCAACTCCAAGGAACGTGACCCGTCTCTTGGAAGCAATACTTGCTCATGTTGGTTAATCTTGCTCAGTACCTTGTTTATGCCTTCACCATATGCTCACAGTCTGCTTGCAGAAGCTCTATGGCTCTTAGTAATCTCTCTTACCCTTCCTCTTTTCCAAAGGCTGTTTATTACCTTTTAAATTTTAAAGTTTACTCTCCCGCACCTGTGACACTGCTCTGCTCTACTTCCCCAGGACTGCTCAGGCCTTCACAAGCTCTTCAGAATAACATTTCTGTCACGAAACCTGTAGCTTTGCTTACTGAGACTCAGATGTCTGCCTGCACTTTTTCACAATCAACATCTTAAATTTGAACATCCCCACCAGCTCTCCTACAGACTAATTTAAATCTATTTTTATGTTCTTCTACTGCTTTGTATTTCTTACCTTAATTCAAGCCTCTCCTCTCTCTTTACTTTGTTTGATTGCCTATTATTGCCTATAAACTACTGTATTGCACCTTTCCTCATCCACCAGCTTCTATTCCTCTCATTCACCAGAAGTTAGACTGCTGTCCTTCACCTTGGTTGTCTTATTGTGACTGGGGGCCAGAGCCCCAACTGTACCATCATCTCTCTTTCACTTTTCGTCCAGATATCCTGAATATTCACTCATTTTTCACCAGTGATGCAAAGGTTTTGTCTCCATAATGTCTACACATCTATGGCAGGATTCACCTTTGGTTTCCCATTAAGTTCACATTAGCCCAAACCACTCTGGCGTTTAATGATTCTATATAGCATGTTTCCTGAAAACTGTTTGTCCTCAAAATTTTCAACATTATTACAAGCCGTACTTCTTGTAGCAATTATAGCTGAGACAAATGCATTCTTTACATTCCTTCCTGACAAAAGAAAATTTACCACAGCTGCTTCATTTTTCCAGCAACCACCATGGCAAGACTTTGATTTCCTGAGATTAGGCTCTACCTCTGCTCTGAGCTATTCACTTGAATTTCCCTACATCACTGTCTGCAGTGCTCTGCATTGGTGCAGCCAGAGAGAGTTCCCTGCAAATTCCGAGGGAGCCATCAAACCCCCGTCCCTCTACACACACATCCCTGTGCCAAGACGGATGTGACACATACAAGCTTTGCGCAGGAAAGCCATAGAGGAGCAGCAGGATGCTGCTCAGCAACTGGGGGACCTGCCGCTAAGGCAAGGAGAGAATCTTTTAATGGGATTAACACACAGAGGAGAAAAGAGGCAGAAAATACCAGACCTACAGAGAAATTCCTGTACCAGGAAAAGCATTCCCCGCCTTTTGTGTGAATGTTGCTGAGGATAACAAAAAAAGTAGAAGAGAGCAGTGTTTTGCAGGTGAACAGGCTAGATTTAGACCAGCACAAAGCACAATCAATCAATTTTTGTGCTAGCAGCAGTGCTTAAAAAGTGCAGAGCGTAACTGAACTTATTTTGCTTGTTTTACAGACTTTTAACAGGCTTTTCAGAGCATCTGGCAAAAAGGAATATGGCAAATTTTAACACTATTCATCATTCTTAAGGAACTGATCAAGCTTATAGCAAGCTGATGGGTGGGCTGTGAGAGTGAGGGACTTCATGATAACACATTGCACAATGGTTTTGCCTCATTATCTTTTAAATATATACTAAGTATCTGGAATATTAGAAGTATTACAACTGTAAATATACCAACTGTCTGAGGCCACAAGGAACCTAGTTCCAAGAAGAGGACTAGATGATGATACTTCTGGATCCACTGCAGTCAGTAGAGGTGATAGGAAATCAAGAGATGATGAGCTCTCTCTGAATGTTGACAGTATTGAGTGTAGGATGCAATCAATCACTTTGCTTTACATCAATAGATAATAGAAACCACTGCATTGTATATTTTCTACAGCAAAACATATTAAGGAGGAAATTCAGCATACCTGGATAATTTTAGGAAGAAAACCAAGTTGGTTTTTTTAATAAATAAAAGCGTAGTGGGAGCACCTCTGCACTTTCTATTGCATAAACATGCTCATTTGTGCTGTGTAAAGCTAATATAAATAGGTTGCCAGATGCCGCAGCTGATTTAAAAAGGTGGAAAAATTTGCCCTAATGTTGTTTTTTACCCTCACTTCACTCTGCACTGCTGTAAATGAGAGCACAAGACACCAAGCAAGTGGAGAATGGAGGATAACATTTTGGTTTGGAGTATAAAGCTGTGATGTATCCTTCCCCAGCACTGGTCCTTTCATTTACATATTTATCCCTGCTGCATCCCTCAGTGGGGTTGGAATTAAACCATTTCAAAATTTTGTTCTTGGCTTTGTTGTTAAACAATAGGAAATTTTCCCATGATACAAAGCTTTCAATAGAGGAATAAACCTAGATCTTTCACCTTGTCTTCAATCCCAGTCTGCATCCACTGAAATGCTTTTATTACCTATACTCTGAAAAAAAAAGCCTGCTCCCATTGAAAAGTTCTATTTTGTAAGTTAAATGTGCATTAATATGCACTGAAATTGTGAAAAAGGGAAGTGTAACAGCGACAAAATACTTCAGAGAAGCACAAGGAATAGTTCTGGATAATGAAGGCATTTTTTGCCAGCCAGAGGACAATCTAATAAGGGCTGATGACAATAAGTTTGCAATAAGCTGACAAATTCTAGGAAAAGTAAATTCCTAACCAGTTTGTGTTTTATGAAGTTGTTCTAAATAAAAACAGTCCTTGAGTGGAAATTAATTGACTGGAATCAAATGTCTTAGTGGTTTCAGTATAGCAGTAATGGATAAAGTTTTGCAACAGGAAAAATCCAACTCACAGATTCACAAGGCTAAGATAAAAAGAGATCTCTGTTTTCTAATTGAAATATCTCAGGCCACCCAATTATCCAGTTCTGAGTCCAATAACTTGTATTTAACTAAAGCATTCTTTGTCTCATATTAAAGCTTGTCTGCTATAAAAGCTTTCAGACTTTGCTGTAAAATCTGAAGAGACTTTGCCTCTATCTCTTTCCTTGTACTTTGTTCCAGTAGTTAATCACCATTACCATGTATTCTGAAAAGCTTCTTTTGAGTCTTAATTCAACTTCTTGTGGTCTTTGCTTCTTGTGGTGAATCTCTCCTCCAGGCAAAAGAGGTTCTTAATATCTCCCATTTTTTCTCTATGTGAATGCAGTTTATAAAAAGCACAAACAAATTTCCCCCTACTCACAAACACAGGCACACAATCAGCTGCAGCTTGTATCCATCTTACCCAAATTCATGCAGCACACAAATTTTTTGCTCTTTTTTATGGAACAATTCACTGCAGATTTCCAAATGGAGCTGCTGATGCACTCATCACGGCTTTCAGCATTTGTAAACATTAATATTCTTTCTAAATAAAGTATGTTTTGCATTCTCTAATTTTTTCTTCAAACTTTCCAATGCTGGTTGTTGCTTAACCTTTGTCTGGGCTAATGAAGGGAACTCCGTTATCAGACTTCTCATCCTCTTGGAAGTATTTCTGTTCACGCCACTCAAAAAGAGAATGCTAGATTTTACTCTCTGATTCACTACAAAATGATTTCTTATCATACAATCATTATTTCCCTAAAATTTAGCAAAAATGTACTTTAATTGTGGGCAATTATATTCCTGTTTTTTCAGTATTTATTGCCTGAACACCTAGTATAGTCCTTCCACCAATGTACCTGTTAGCCGTATGGGATTTGCTAAGAAAGCCAATAACTTTAACTGCTATTTCATTGCATCTACCAACCAATCATATTTGGGTTTTTTTGTTTTGTTTTTAATATCAGTCCACCATTATCACTGTCTTTCCCTTCTGCAGTTTCCCTAGTCAGCTAAAGTTAATTACACACTAAGATCAGGTAGACAGATGTTCCTCTGTTATAATTTTTTTTAACTCCTAGATGGTGTTATCAGACAGAAAATATTCTCTACAAGAAATTGCCAAACATCCTCATTTTATTCATGGATTGGAAAGTTCTTCATGTTTGTGTGATAAGTTCATCACCTGTATTTTCGCAGCTACTGGACAAAAGTAGTCTTTGAAATAATTTGGCTTTCTCAGCATCAAAAAGTGGTCATTATCTCCCTCTACCAACAAGAGCAATATCTTTTGCAGGGATTTTCATACCTAATATATCTGACAAGGAAGAATTTTATATGACTTATAAGCATGGACTTTCCTCTAATATTTGTAGCATCCTGTTACTTTTTTTCTGCACATCACAATTTCCCAGGGTTATTGATTGCCATCTGTTTCCCTTTGTCAATGTTAACTATAAATTGCTTTGAAAAAAAAATTAACTGCTTCCCTTGCACATTAAACTAGAATGAAGTTTTAGCCAAAGTAATTGTTTTTCCTGATTTGTCGATTCCTAAAATTAAAAAAGCTCAGTTTTCTTTCTCATTCTTCTTTCTATTCCTTCCTCTCCAAATGGTTCAGGTAATGATTTTCCTTTCACTTGGTGAAGCTGTCTTTGCAGCACTGAGTATCCATGTGTCTGTTTGCAAGTGTAATTGTTGCTTCTTAATTCTGTTTGCTCCTGTGGGTGGAAGGGTGTTGCCCTGATTTTTGCAGTTCTGGATGTTGTCATTCTTCCGTAGCTAGTTTCTCACACTTTTCTCTGTAAACATGGCCATGTTACTATAACTGTATCTTATCACTTGCATTCCTTTCTCCTGGACACAGAACTTTAATGGACATTTCCTTTGACCACTGTGATTGAGGGAGGAAGAACTGATTTCCTCCAATGAATAGTGATTTCTAAATGTATATAAAAAATAAAGAAGGCAGGTCTTGCCCCCTTCCTTCCTTCTCTCTGATCCTGGTAACAGGTGCCTCTGTCTCTTCCTTTTGTGTCATTACTGCGACAGGAAGGGGCCAAGAGTTCTGGTCTCCAACCAACCACCAGCTTCCAGTCCAATGAGTCACCTCCATCCATTGCTGTTAAGCCCAGAATAAAATAATGTGGTTCCTTGGAACTGTTCTGCTATTAGAAAATGGTTCTGAATTTTTTGTCAAGTGATGTCCTGGCATGATGCGAAGGCTGTCCTGTGCATCTCCCAGATGAAGCCAACCACCCAACCACATAACTGTGTCTGTCTGCTGAGTGGATCCCATGAATTTGACTTACACTGGGACAAACCTGCAATCTCCTGTCCAATTTTGGATACAGTGACAGAACTCATTTGTGTCTTCAGGCTGTAGCAAGAGCTGATTACCAAAGATTCAGTAAAAAAAGAAAATTATGTGTGAAAAAAATAATGTGTGAACATCAAAAGATACATGCTGGTTCCACTCTGCTCTAGTGACACACGGTACTGTTTGGCATTAATCTTTCACTGTCATTTCTAATAGACAACTTAAAACTAAATTTCACCTTATTATCTGCTCAGTTTTCTTAATTTAATTGATTTTCTTCGACCACTTTAATTTTTATGGACTTTGATCAAATCCCAATAAAATTTAACTGATTAAGTAAGAATTACACAGGCTTCTGGATTTGTTTTTTTTTCTCTTTTACTAAAATCTTCAATCATTGTTTTTTTTTGATGTCTTTCCTAGAAGAAAAGATGTGAAGAACACTGTGGCTAACAAATTCAAATAACATCAATTGATCTCCACACATTGATGTCACCAATTTGCCCATGAATGCTATGGTGGAAATCTTAGTTCCATTAAGGATCATTAGTTTCTTGAATGTATTCATTATTCAAAAGCACTTGCTAGTTATTTTCTGCATATAATTCCACCTCTGGAGCTCGGGGGAGGGGGGGGTGTGTGTCTTCTTTACTCAACATTAAAATGTCCTTCCTGCCTTTGATAAGACAAAACTTACATTGATTTGAGCAGAGATTAATTCTCTCCTCTAAATACCTACTCTCAGACTAACATCTCTACAGATTTTCAACACTTAAAATGACTTGTGAATTAATCTGGGCAATCCCTTTTTAGTTCTCACACTGATTAACAAGAGATTAATTTTGTTTCATTAATCACTCAGCTCTTTCCTGGTAAAACCAGGAAATCTCTTCCACCATCACTCACACTTTGAGAATTAATTTTCCAAAATACTTCCATTTTAATCACAGTTTCTATTTTCAAAAGACAATATTATAGTTTTATTACTTCAGAAGTTTTAGTAGTTGAGAATTTCAGTAGCTGCATTTCTGACCTTTGTTTAAAAATTACCTCTGTCATGTACTACATTTTTCAAATTATTTCCCTTGGATCATAAAAGAAATGTCAGTATTTTTCTGTTTAGCTAGTGGGTCATATTCTGTTCTGGTTAATAAAAGAACCTATGAAGTAACTTTGTAGCTCAGTAGTCACACTCAGCATTGCAGCCAGCATAAGAGAGAGCAAAATCAAGACAGGTGAACTTCTTTGGAGAAATGATTAATTGCACTTTGCAGTTCATTGGTTTTTCACACTTACAGTTTTCATGAAGTTGGTTATTTGTGCTTCTTCAAAAATCACCACAATGCAGTAAGGCTTTTTAAATTAAAAAAATAAAATAAAATAAAGCGTTTCAATATCTGTTGTGCAGATGCAATTTAAATGAACAGACAGATGTTTACAAATCATCAAATCTACCTGCAGTCATTTTCTTCCTAGATTAGACATACAAAATGAAGCAGAAGATGAATTTGTTCTTTGATTAATGTTTCTGGAATTATACCAGTGTAAATTTTGCACTCCTATCTCATTTGAAAATAAAAACTTCATCCATTTCTGCTGAATGCACACTGACTAACCATAAGTTTAAAAAAAAAAACCAAAA